>BOPN01002962.1:32500-40000 GCA_017312705.2 Penaeus japonicus | reverse complement strand
CTATGAAACCAAAATTACTTGTCGTTTTCATGTTTATTGTGTGTCGTCTTGTGTGATTATTTTAGGGTTGAAAATATCCATTAGGGAAAATGTGCCCCCCCAAAAAAATGAGGTAAAGAATATCAATTAGGGAGGCATTCAAAAGGAAAATATTTATTAATATCATGCCTTCACGTATGACATACACACACACACACACACACACACACACACACACACACACACACACACACACACACACACACACACACACACACACACACACACACACACACACATATATACATACACATAGATAGATAAAGAGATAGAAAGAGAGACGCGTGAGTTAAATATAACGAATATTTCCAGAAGTGACTCAAGTCCAGAATCACAAGTCACGTTCTTCAGAAGCGTCCCTCGATTGCCTTCTTTTTTTTGCGTTTTCTTTTAGTTCTTCGAGCAAATAAATACGGAAGACCTATACATATACAACACATGGAAGATGAAGTCAAAGAGATGAAAAAAAGAAAAAAAAATCCACGTTAATAGTAAATAAAACCCGGAAAGTAAGAGGAAAATATCAGATTTTCAGTGATAAAAAAAAATCCTCGTAATGTTATGCTAGATGAACAAACTCACCCTTAATCACCACAACAAAGCATATTTCTTTCTTCTTTCTTCTTTTACATCCGTGAATTCTCACATCATGCAATACCACTACTAAGATGTCTTCATGCGTTTCTTAGAAATTTAAAAGTAACTCAAGTTAGTTCAATATATCGGATAACTTGCATGGCTGCTTTGGTGTTCCTTCTCCTTCCGCTTCTCTCTCTCTCTCTCTCTCTCTCTCTCTCTCTCTCTCTCTCTCTCTCTCTCTCTCTCTCTCTCTCTCTCTCTCTCTCTCTCTCTCTCTCTCTCTCTCTCTCTCTCTCTCTCTCTCTCTCTCTCTCTCTCTCTCTCTCTCTCTCTCTCTCTCTCTCTCTCTCTCTCTCTCTCTCTCTCTCTCTCTCTCTCACGTTCTATCTTTAGATCTTCCTTTCTGGTGAGTCAGAATTTGTTTGCTTATTTTCTGTTGTCTTATATGTATATATATATATATATATATAATATATACATATAAGTACATATATACATATATATATATATATATATATATATATATATATATACATATAAGTATATATATATATATATATATATATATATATATATATATATATATGTATGTATGTATATATACATAGATATATTTTTTTCTTACCTCTTCTGTTATTTTTTATTTATTTATTTATTTTTGTGTGTGTGAATGTTTTGGAACTTTCACTTTTTATTGATTTACGTTTGTTTGTATTTCTTTTGCTTATTAAGGTTTTTTTGAACATCTGTTTGCCTACATTACAAACACTCACTCGAGCAGATTCACTCACAAACACGCTCACCCATGAACATAAATACAGCCGCAAGTAAACACAAACGAACCTACATGAAAGAGAGAGAGAGAGAGAGAGAGAGAGAGAGAGAGAGAGAGAGAGAGAGAGAGAGAGAAAAATATATATATACACACACACACACATCAATATTCTTTCTTCGTCATTCCTTCCGCCCCCCCCCCCCCCGAAAAAAAAAAAACGTCGCGATTCGTGCAATTGCCCAAGCACTCTCTAATCACGTGGTCACCTGAAGCCACCTCTCTCTCATCACGCGAGTATGACTTCAGTGTCCTAATTCGAACCGTGTGAACTTCGCGATGCAAGCTTATGATATGCAACTTCCTGGTGGTCGCTCTTTTTTTTTTTTTTTTTTTTTTTTTTTTTCTTCTTCTTCTTCTTCTTCTTCTTCTAGTTCTTCTTCTTCCGAATTTGGCGAATTGAATTTAGAAATTATGTTTGATTATGTTTGTCAGTAAATTTGGAAATGATGTTTGGTTATTTGGTTATTTATTTTTATTTATTTATTTATTTATTTGTAAGGTTGTGGATGCATCTCCATCTGTTCATCTGTATTTGTATGTATCTCTATTCACATATCTATTTTCGTTCGTGTTTAGTTACTCGTGTATCTCTCTTTCTATCTCTCTTTCTCTGTTATTTTCTAGGATGATTATTATATATTTCCTGAACACCAAAGCTTTCGAACATAACGGAAAAATAATAATAATTAATTAAAACTTTTGAATTTGCCACAAAGCAGCCATGTGTGATCTGTAGTGCTCAAGAAATGGAATAAAAATATATTAATTATTTGTAAGAAGTTATGAAGTTACATCGATAAGAAATCAATGCTCATCACTTTATTTAGTTATTGCCCAGGCTTCATTCAAGGATTGAGAAATTACTTAAACAAATTTTCCCGCGTGGTTATTGAACACAAAAGGAATCTATGATAAAATAAAATTATTAATTTCGGAATCGTAATAAGGTTTTGATGCGACTGGAGTTAAGATTAACACATTAATATCTTTGTAAACGAACATTATCTGAGCATTACCTAAAGGAAAAGAAAAAAAAATAGTATCAATTTCACAGGTGATAAAACTAAAGAAATGGAAATAATTCACAATTTTCCACAACATGCACTCAATATGCATGTAGTCTATTTCGGATTTACACACCATTGGTGAAGATGCATAAAAAGTGAGGCATTTTTTTGTTTTTTCTTTTCAAAAGCTTTTGTAGAGTACAAAAACACTTTGAAAATCGTTAAACTTTATATGCAATACAGTCTACATGAAATGTTTAATTAAAGATGATATTTTAGTGCATATATTTTTTCTGTTATGCTTCAGTTATCTAAATCTTTCCGATATCAGTAAATATTAATGCCAGGATGTACTGTATACATGAAATCAATAGTAAATATTGATTTTTTTCTATATTTTCAAAAGCCATTTTTGAATACGAGTCTTTAAAATTCATCAATTTCAAAATTAAAACTTAGATCAAATGAATGATATACTGTATTTCTTTATCATTAAACTAGGCTAAATCCTTCGCTCTCGGTTGCTTTCAATTCTTGTTTGATATAATGCATTTATATCTACGAAATCGGACACGTCGAAGGTGTCTGAATCCGTCTGCTCGAAATAGAAAAATCGGGCAGGGCTAAAAAAAAAAATGAAAAAAAATATGCGTTGTTTATGGAAATGAGTTTAAAGAAAAAGTCTCCTTTCTTTTTTTATACTATATTTTTTATTCAAATACTGTTGATTACTGATTCATTTTTTTTAGATGTGATTTAAATTTTTGTATAGCTTTGTAGCAACGGTGTTATATCACACTTCAAAGTTATCACGCGCTTGAGTTTCGAGAGCCGAGTATTGAGTATAAATAACACTTATTGTTCATGTAATCTGTACAAAACTCTTAGGAATTTGTTTGCGTGTGCTTGCGTGGATGGTGCGTGTGCGATACTCCCCCCCCCCCCCCCCCTGCTAGGATACAGAAGACTTTAAACTATTTATTATGATTATCTTTTTGAATTGATTTATCTATATACATTGATTTTTCCGCAAATTCTTAGTCACCAAGGGGTCACGTAGTTGATTAAACGTCCTTAACTGGATTTTCGGGAAAGTTTTAATTTTTATTTTTATATAATGCTGTTGTTATTGTTATCAACTTCATTATCCATTCGTTAGAGTTATTATCATTATATTGATAATAATAGGAATAAAAATAAAAAAAACTTTTCTCACGATTGCGGTAAATACGTGAGTTCAGATAAGCTTACTAATGTACTCCCGGTATTAACGGGTTTAGTCTGACAGACACTAACGCTTAGTGCTTGTAGCAAGTGTTATGTATTGCAAAAGGTAATTACTGCTAAATATACTAGTAATCCATTTGCACGCGTACGAATAAAAACTCACACGCACGAATATACCCACATGCACACGCAGGACTACACGCACACGCACACGCACACCTCTCTCTCTATATATATATACATATATACATCATATATATATCTATATATATATGTATATATATATATATACATACATACATACATACATACATGCATACATACATACATGCATGCATGCATACATACACACTCTCATCTCTCTCTCAATATATATATATATATATATATATATATATACATATATATACTCACACACACACATACACACACACACACACACACACTCAAACACACAAGCACACACAAACACACACACACAAACACACACACACATACACACACACACAAACACACACACAGACAAACACACACACACACACACACACACACACATACACACACACAAACACAAACACAAACACAAACACAAACACACACACACACACACAAACACACACACACAGAATACAAACACAGGCAGGCGAAAACCCACTCGTGCGAACACAACCATTCGAAAGTCCAGTCGCCCCATGGTTAATTAAGGAATGTGCAGATAACCCCAATCTGCTCTCACCGGATACAAGCCACCACCCAATCTCTCTCGCCAATGAGATAAAAATAGAGGAAAAAACAAATCTCTCTATCGTATTTCAGCTCCTTTATATAAACACATATGTCACACCTACGCGAAAAAAGAGAAAAAACCGGTTGAATTTGAATACCGAAAACATGTCAAATTACTAAAGAGCTTCCTTTGAACAAGCCATTTACGGCGAGACAATGGCTAATGATGCAAATACCCCCAAAAGAGTGTTAGAGACCCTTGTTAAACAGCTGTAGAAAAAAAGGTGAGTTGAAACACAGGATGTTTCGTATCGATAAGCTGTGAGGAGAGCGAGTCTAGGTGACCCTTTAGTTTGAATGCTCTCGCGGTTACGATAGGACAGACAGACGCTCATAGGGATCTGGGTTGTGGCAGTGAAGGATTGTGAGGCAGTGAAAAAAAAAGAAAATGGAGGAAGAAATATATGGAAATATGTGATTCCGTAAAAAGAAAAGAGAAAAATAAACAAAAAACAACAAATATCGGTACTTAAATATCCTGAAATCAAAATCAAAAGGAAACGAGGGGTGCCTACGATGCCATTTTGATTCTCGCTGCGGTGTCTTAGTCCTAAAAAACATGGATTGGAAAACAAAGAACCAGGGTTACATGAACTTAAAACAGAAAGCCGAATCCGAACAGAGTGACCTTGAAGAAGAGGAATCTCCAAAAGCAATTAAATGTGTACAATGGAGGTAATTTTTGTTGTTTTTTTATTCTGGGGTCGCGTTAGAAGGTGTATAATGTCCGGTACTTTAGCTTTTGGTTGTCACATGATATTTTCCTTGCTTGTTTTGTGCTTTGTATGCTTGGTGTAGTGTTTTCTATTGTGTTGGTGTGCTAACGTCGCTATCACATCACTATCAGTTACTGTCGTTGTTGTTATAGATAATGCCAATGCCGTTGTTTTGTTGCCGTTTCCCTTCAATGAATACGCTTTCCCAATTAAATCGTTGAACATCTGAACATAGGTAAACTGTTTCAGTCTCTGAAATACATATACTGTTTTCCTAGGACTAGAGAGAGAGAACACGAGAACAGAACACAGACGCAATTCTCATTAGAATCGCTACGTGAATTTACTTCCCATCCTTTCATGATTTCAACCCCGGCGTCGGATTTAGATAAACCGAGTTATCTCCGCAGCTACAAGTGGAGCTGACAAATCATGATATCACCATTTCGGTCCGGAATACAAATCAATTGGAATACGGAAGTTGTCCATCTCAGGTTCAGGATTTCCCGTATTCTTTCGTTCGCACACATGGTTCGAACGAAAGTTTTCTGTTTCACGAGGTAGCAAAAAGATTTACATGAATATAACATAATTTGAAAAATGTTGATGTATATATATAAACGTGAATAGCATGAAGGATATTTTGTATACTTTAATGCACATCAAAGCTTTCGATTTTTTTTATTATGTTACGAAAACAGATATAGAAAGAGATGAAGGAAATGATTGTTGCATTTGACAAATCTTGCAATAGACTATGCATATATTAATTCCCAAAGTTTGTAGATTAACGCAGAATTACCTTCTACTTTTAAATGCTTCAAAGCCTCAAGCTGATAACTGTTAACTCAATAATTTATGAAATAAATAGGATCTAAGAGACTTTTCCTTTTTAACGGCTTTGCGTTTTTTTTTTTTTTTTTTCGTTTTTTTTTTTTATTTCCATTCCTGATAAGCTGCTTTTCAAAGAAGTTCGTGTATCGTTAAACATATCTTTGATGATAAAACGAAAAGGTATTTACAGTCAAGATGTATTTGCAGGTAATATATGAAATATCTATAAATGCAGCCTGTGATATTATTTTTTGTTGTAACATCACAACACCACAAATTAAAGGGTATTCACATAATTTTCATCATATTAGTTTTTGTGTAATATCTTTCATATGCTCGATTGTAAATGGATTATGATAATCACACTGTAATCTTGATGTGACAATATTTAAGTTTTTGATTTTCTGAAATAACACAATGAAAAGGGCAATGATAAAATAAAATATTAAAAACATGATGTAAAGTTAGATTGCCAGTGCAACTCGTTCAATTCACAAATCCGAAATATATTTCTGAAAAAGAATAATATCGTATGAACCTACTTTGATGTATATTGAAGTGGAATACAACCTTTTACTGTACCGAGTAACGCTAAAATGATGAAGTCGACGGTTCACAAGTTAACATTTAAAAAATAGTGGAGTACATGATTTGTTTCCTCTCGTGTTTTAAAACTACATTAATCCTATTGGAAGGGATAAAGAGTATTCGATTTATTTGAGCATATGTGAAAAAAACTATATTAAAAATGGCATGTTAATAAGGTAAGCGATTCGTGTACAAGCAATTATTTCGTGTAGAGAATTCTATTTTTTCTGGAATTTCTTCTGCTACTTGTTATAAAACTGTTATTTGAAATGCTTTCACTATTACCGTTATAAGTAGTATTATGCACTATGTACTATAATGTTTAAACATTGCCATTAGATATTATTGTCGTTAGTTGTTGTTTCTGTTGTTAGTGCCCTGTTATTGTTGATATGATTGTTATTATTGTCGTTACTTGTTAGTTGTTTTTGTTGTTAGTGCCCTGTTATTATTTTTTCGTACATACATAAAAACGTGTATATATTTATATATTTACACACACACACACACACACACACACACACACACACACACACACACACACACACACACACACACACACACACACACACACACACACACACACACGCTATACGATCATATGTGTGTGAACAAGTAGATGTTACCGCTAATAAACACCCATGTCAAATTGAATCATATATTTCTCTCACTATCTCCCCCCCCCCCCCTCTGAGAAACAAACAAACACAAAAAAATACGAACAGTAACTCAAAATAACCACATATAACTTTAAAATCTAACTCTCAAAAATTCCAACTTTATCCCCTTCCAACAGGCAACCCTCCCTCCCCTCCCCTCCCCGCCACCCGCGCCTCAAAAATACGCGAAAACCCATGAATAACAAACCACAAATGGTTACAGAACCCTC
>BOPN01002962.1:20000-27500 GCA_017312705.2 Penaeus japonicus | reverse complement strand
AATATCCGAAGTTCAATGATTGTGCATGATTTAATGTCAGATATAGTAATTTTTTTTTAATTATGTGATTATTATTAATACATATATATACATATATATATATATATATATTGTAATGTAATAGTATTTGCGTTAATGTAAACTAAGATTTCTTTATTATTAGATATCCTTTTTATTTCTAGCTTTGAACTAACATGTATTGTATGTTCCTTCATATCTATATATAAGCCAAACTAAATATTGACTTCCAATGTTTCCCGCTCGGTTATTCTTTCTTTCTTTTCGGTCACATTGATAGCCTAACTAATTTATCTTGCATATTACGCACGAAATAACACTGGCAAATCCTTGGGGTTAACTAACAGTATAAACTATCCTATTTTCTCGCTTAAACTCTAACTCTGAACCGCCTTGCCTTACTACTCTCTTTCACTATCTCGGAAAAGCATCTCGTGTTCGGATTTACGCTCAGCAAATCTATTTTGACTTTTTTGGGCGAGAGACTTTGATCTTGACTTCAATACTTCCTGACTTTTTTTTTTAGAGTGGAAGGTAAAGTATAGTTTGGAAAAGCGTGGTTCAAAGACCTATTTTATTAACCAACTTGACACAACTTGGTGACTAACTGTTTTGAACTTCTCGTATTAGGGACTAACAAAGCACAGGTAATACTTTTCTTTTTATGGAATTAGTCACATGTTTTGGGACTAACTACTTTGACTGTGAAAATGGACATGGCTTAAGTACCTACATTAGACTAACCGACTAAACATACTGTAATGGACGACTTGCCTACTTACTTTCCTTTAGTAAAAGAATCATACAAATACTATTCGAAACGTATTAAATATCTATTGAAATCAATAGGGACAATACAGATATTATTCCAATATAGAAAAGATTATAAAATAATATTTAAACAAAATATGCAATTGCTGAACCGCAAAAACAAAGACCCAACCAACAGTCGACGAATTGACACTAATGCCAAAGGCCATATCGAAGTCGGGAACATGAGCTTACGAAACCATTTACAAAGGCATTAGTTCAGGCATTAGGTGGTAAGCCTGGGACGCGTGAGCCAATACGGAGACAGGGTTAGGCGACACAGCACTGAACTTGATGCAAGAATACAAGGCCACATATAGTCTGGTGTTTATCGATTGTTATTGGGGCTTGAAATACAATTTATTTGACGAGTGTGGCTCTGACAATTTTTTTTTTCTTTTTTTAGGCTATGGAGGCTGTTCGTGTCTCGACTTTTTTTTTTGCGGGAATTTTGTCCACCAAATCCCATCAGGATGATTGAAGGATATTTTTTCCCCCTTTTTTTACCCATTTTTCGGAGCACTTTAGGATATTAGACTCTGACTTACACTGCGACAACACTGACTAGACTGCCATTTCATCATAACACAACCCAAACTTCATTTTTAATATTGAGATAAGAAACTTGAATCAATTTTGCAATTCGTATATAAAGAAATAAGATAAATATGGATGTAATCAACATTTTTTTTTTTTTTTTTAATAAGAAATCCGCAAACCAGTTAACTATGACCACAAACACGAATGAACTGACACGTATACACACACAACCTTCAGTAGAAGTGTATAGAAACCACGATTGTGCGTGTTTGGATAGTCAGTATTCACCATTATGTATACATGAAGATGCATTTTATGCATCCATAAGTGTCTACAGAGAACACACTCACACACACACACACACACACCCACACCCACACCCACACCCACACCCACACCCACACGCACACGCACACGCACACGCACACGCACACGCACACGCACACGCACACCCACACACACACACACACACACACACACACACACACACACACACACACACACACACACACACACACACACACACACACACACCCACACGCACACGTGTATATGTGTGTGTCTGTGAGTAGACACAAGTGCACGCATGTATTCATTTTCAATCTGTGCAATAGCTTTCGATACTCCAACGACAGCCTTTGAAAGACCTCATTCGAATGGGCGCCCAACAAGGCCGGGTTGGTTTCCCTCCACCGGTAGCAAGACAAGTGTGACTGATAGACTAAATATAGCAACACGTGCGGTGAAAGTAGAGGCAGCGAGAACAAGCCACCACGCCCCTTCTGTGGTGGGCTGTTGACAGGAGAGACAGGAAAGACAGACACAGGCAGACACAGGCAGACACTGACAGACACTGACAGACAGAACAGACAAGCACCCAGGGAAAAAGGCAGACAGCCAGCCAGAGTGAGACAAGGGGGGGGGGGGTAAAAATACAGATAGAATTTACGGAGTAATTCTTAAGGCAGCGAGAGTAAAAGACTACGACGATGGAAAGCGTGACTGAAGCAGATACAAACAAGTGCCATAAATGCAGTGATAAGTTTCTCTCGAATGAGTATTATCATATATACGATGACGAATAAGAGTACTCATGACTTCAACAGCCAAGAAGCCAAGAAAAAGCTTTAGAAAACTTCGCCAGGATGACATAGAAAACATGCTTTTTTTCACCTTTACCGTTTTCTTCTTCCAGACTTACTGTACGATATATTACGTTAATTGTTGGAAATGAGGACTTTATATTAGACATTGAGACGTTAAAGAGAGAGGGCGGTTAATAATAGCAGAGGATTATCACTACTATTTGGACGTTGGCATCTAGTATATAAATATCAGAATAAAGTTAGAATAGTATACTATAATCAGCTACTGAATGCATGACCGTAATTACAGTTCTACTTGTGGTTACCTGTGGAACGATTTTCCTTTTAGAGAAAATCCTGGAGGGAATAGGGAAATATTTGAAACTTATCTAGACATAGAGTGCTAGAGGTGAGAGGGGTGAGGGAGGGCAGGGGCGGGGGCGGGGCCGGGGGCGGGGGGGGGCCGGGGGGGGGGGGGGGGGGGGGACATTGACTATGCTATTGTGACATGAAATTTTGTGACATTCCTTAGTCTGAAGATACTCCAGACTCCATCTGTGAGAAATCATAGAAGAAAGAATGACTTTGAAACATCTGAATATTGAAGACTGAAATATAGATGCTGTAAACTGTGAGGGCAGACAACAACAACAACAACAACAAAAACAGACCACGTGACCGGTGTTGACGAAAGCCAGGAGATGAACACGCGTGGTTTTTTTTCAGTTTCGATTTTGGAAATGGATAAAAAAACGGCTATGTCCCGATATCAAAGTGTCCATGATATCTCCAAGCCTACAATAGACTTAGTAAATCTTACCCTTTGTCTATATCTATGCTTTATCATAGAGTTTGAACTTCCCCCCTTTCTTTCCCCGTCCTGGTAAATTTAGATAACTATATTTTGGATAATGTCCGAGTTAGGATCATTCCAAAAAATAGTCATGATAGTAGACGAATAGCAGAACAAAATGAAGTCAAGAGTCAATTTGCATTCCTATCCCTACTCCTCCCTCAACCCCAAAAGACAAATTCAACTAAATCAATTAAAAATGACAATTGATCCCATGACAATAACCGGCCATCTTAAGACCCTTCCGACAAGCCGAGCAACATGTGACTGATGATATAAACACAGAGATAAATAAGTCGAAAAGATTAATTTATCAATATCAAATGACGAAAGAAAATAACCAGTGAATTAAGGAGAGAAGGAAGATACAAACTCCAATGAAATGACCAAAGTATGAAAGCAAATAATTTGATAGATAAAGTAAACAACTCTTAAAAAGTAAACATAAAAAAATCTATATATACATTTTTTTAACCTTTAAGGCAAGTAGAAAATAAGGACTTGAACACCTCATAAGATTTCATTTCCATAAGGAAAAAGTTCCTTCATTTGTTTGTTTTATTTTTCTCTCCTTGTTTAGTCTCAATATTAGTTTTTTTTGTTTTTTTCTTCTTCGTTTTCTTTTAACTTTTGTGGATGGAAGCAGACAAACGGTTGTTTGTATTAATAATGAAAGACTGAACTCTATTCGGAATAATAGCAAGGACAGGACTATGAACAAAAATACACGTAGTCATAAATGTAAGCCTTCGTAGGTATAACCATATTTCTCTCTCTCTCTCTCTCTCTCTCTCTCTCTCTCTCTCTCTCTCTCTCTCTCTCTCTCTCTCTCTCTCTCTCTCTCTCTCTCTCTCTCTCTCTCTCTCTCTCTCTCTCTCACTCTCTCTCTCTCTCTCTCTCTCTCTCTCTCTCTCTCTCTCTCTCTCTCTCTCTCTCTCTCTCTCTCTCTCTCTCTCTCTCTCTCTCTCTACTCTCTCTACTCTCTCTACTCTCTCTCTCTCTCTCTCTCTCTCTCTCTCTCTCTCTCTCTCTCTCTCTCTCTCTCTCTCTCTCTCTCTCTCTCTCTCTCTCTCTCTCTCTCTCTCTCTCTCTCTCTCTCTCTCTCTCTCTCCATCTCCCACTGCCTCTCGCACACCACCACACGCTCTGCATGTACAATGACAAAGTTCCCTCAGTTAGCACTTGCCACACAACAATAGAATCCACAGCTCCTTCCAAGACATCTTCATTCAGACAATACTCTCGGTTCCTGGCAAGAATAAAGAAAAGGAAGAAGACGAAAATAAAGAATAGAGACAAACTGGAAGACGAAAAAGAAAAAGCATAAAGACAAATTAAAAAGAAAAAAACACACGAAAAGATAGTAACAAAGAGAATCATAAATAGATGAAAAAGGACGAAACTTTGACCGAGACGCGAGACCAAACATCAGTCGCACTGTTTGCACGCTGGCATGCAATGCACGAGCAATAAAGAATGATGAGCACGTGTTCCGAACATGTTCCTGCTGTTGCTGTTGTTGCCGCTGCTCTTACGGTTTCCACGTCCGCTGCTGCCACTGCTGTCACTGCTGTGTGCTGCACGTTCAATGCCGTTGCTGTTACTGCTGCCGCTCGTCACCGTCTGCTGCACCTAACCGCATGCCTCCTCTTTCTCTTCTCCCCGCCCCCCTCACAGACACCTCAAAGCTGCAACTTATTTCGGCAGAGCCACTCACGGCCTGCCAGGAGACGCTGCCAGAAAGCCCCAGCGAGTCCTGCCTCAGCAAAGGATGCGTCCAGGCAGGTAAGTCGAGGGGATGTGAAGGATTGAAGGATACACGAGCCTTTTCTTAGAGGCGGATCCTCTCTTTTTTTTCCCACGAATGTCTTTTGTTTATCTTCGTTTTCTTTCTCTTTTCTTTTAGGTGTAGTTTTTTTTTCGTTGAATTTATATCTCCCTGGGTAACACGCAATTCAAGTTTATAAAAGAAAGTGAACATATGAATAAAAGCATAGTTGATTTGACATAAAAGGTAAGTCTAGCTGGTGACGTGTTTCAAAGTCACCGTCTCACAGAGTGCTTTAAAGTCAGAGGGTATTTTACCATAAGCGGGCAGCCTTATCCTAGGATCCCCATCCACGTGGCACTGGGGCTTCATTAATGCGAATACAATGGCTTCTTCAGCACCTATGTTCTTTACCACAATAAAGATTTGCACATTCTTTTTCGTCGCGTTACCGTTGGATTGGATCATCTAGCTTAGTTGGAAGAATCTTGTTATTTACTTTGTAGGTGGAGATATAACATGATATTTTTTTTTGTAAGAATAGATTTCACTTACGTAAAAAAAAAGTATGTATGAATAATAGCCATATAAAAGTATTGGTACTTATAAATATAATTAAAGAAAGATCTAAGGTCTAAGAGAGAAATAAAATAAATTAAGATTAAACGAATTTTATTTTATGGCTGTTATGCTTGAATACTAATAACAGATATTCCTTTTTCCCTCTTCTACTCTCGTCCTTTGCCCATCCTCCCTCCTTCTCTCCCTCTCTCCCTTCTACCCTCCTTCTCCCTCTTCTTCCCTTAACTCCCATCTTCCCTTTATCTCTTTCCCTCTCTGTATCTATCTTTGCCCTTCCTCACCCTTTCCCTCCCACTTTCGTTCTCTCTTTTATTGTCATTTCTTCTCTCTCCTTACCTTCCCTCCCATTCCCCTCTCACTCTCCCTCTCCCCTTCCCTCTCCCTCTCCCTCTTCCTCTCCCCTATCTTTTCCCTGCTTGCATCCCCTCCCCCCACTCCCTCCTCCTCTCCTCATCACCCCCATTCCCTCCTACCCTCCTCTCCCCCAATTCCCTCCTCGCTCTCCTCCCCCCTTCCCCTCGCTCTCCTCCCCCCTTCCCCTCACTCCCCTCCCCCCCTTCACCTCACTCCTCTCCCCCCTTCACCTCACTCCTCTCCCCCCCTTCACCTCACTCCCCTCCTTCCTCCCACTCCCTCCTCCTTCCCTCCTCACCCCCTCCCCTCCCCCTTTCCTCTCACTCCCCTCCCCTCATCCCCCTCACCCCTTCCCCTCACCCTCTTACAACCCCCCCACAACACAGCGTCGAAACTGATCGAGTCGATGGACGAGTCCGTCGACCCGTGCAACGACTTCTTCCGGTTCTCGTGCGGCGGTTTCCTCAAGAAGAAGATCATTCCCGACGAGAAGTCATCCCTCTCGCGCTTCAACGAGATCTCGGACGACCTGCAAGAGAAGCTGCGCGGTCTGGTCGAGTCGGACGCGAGTGACAAGGACTCCCCCGCCACCAAGATGGTCAAGAACCTCTACAAGTCGTGCATGGACACTGGTAAGCAGGGGAGGGGCGGGGGCGAGGGAGGGGAGGGAGGGGGGCAGGGATGGAGCGAGCGACCTGGTCTGGTTGTGACTGGTTTTGTTATGGTTTTGTTGTCCTGGTTATATAATGATATATATATATATATAGCGGCATTGTTGTTATCAATGTTCTTCTTGTTCTTGTTGTTGGTTTAATTATTTATCAAGGTTGAGATAATTCGTCGTTTTGGTGGTGGTGATTCTGGTTAATAATATCCGTATCATGATAAGCATTGGTTATGATTTATTTCCTTCCCCAAACCTTTCTAATTTTCTCTTTTCCTTTTCTCTCCCTCTCTCTCCCTCCCACCTTCCCACCTTCCCTCCCCTTCCTTCTCTCCCTCTCCCCTCCCTCTCCCCTCATCACCCCTAACTCTCTCCTCCCTCTCCCCCTCCCTCTCCCCTCATCACCCCTAACTCTCTCCTCCCCTTCCATCCCCCTCCTTCTCTCCTCCCCTTCCATCCCCCCCCCTCCCCCTCCTCCCATTCCATCCCCCTCCTTCTCTCCTCCCCTTCCATCCCCCCCCCCTCCCCCTCCTCCCATTCCATCCCCCCTACCCCTCCTTCCTTTTCTACCCACCAAGACCGCATCAACGAGCGCGGTCTAACCCCCCTGAAGGACATCCTAAGCCAGATGGGCGGCTGGCCCGTGGTGGAGGGCGCGTCGTGGGATCCGTCGGGCTTCGAGTGGCACACCAACGTCTACATCAACCGGAAACTCGGCTACTCGCTCGACTACATCTTCGACTTCTCCGTCACCGTCAACATCAAGAACTCGACGTGGAGGATCATTGATGTAAGGGCTTGAGAGTGTGTGTATGTGTGTGTGTGT
>BOPN01002962.1:7500-15000 GCA_017312705.2 Penaeus japonicus | reverse complement strand
GAGAGGGAGGAGGGAGAGGGAGGAGGTAAGGGGAGAGGGAGGAGGGAGGGGGAGGAGGGAGGGGGGAGGTAAGGGGAGAGGGAGGAGGGAGGGGGAAATGGGAAGGGAGTAGGGGGAAGGGAGAGGGGGGGCGGGCGGAGGAGGGAGGGGGAAATGGAAAGGGGGGGGAGAAGGAGGAAAGGCAGATATGAAGAATAGGAGAGAGGGGGGTGAGGGAGGGAGGAAAGGAGGAAAGGGGAAGGGTGAATGATGGAAGGGAGGAAAATGTGGATAATAAGATGAAGAAGGAAGAAGAGGGAATGACAACAGGGAGGAGATGTAGATATAGAGAAAAGGGAAGTTGGGAATAAGCGAGAACAGTAAAAGAGTAGAAAGGGAACAGAGAAGAGAGAGATGCGGAAGAAAGATGAAAATGAACGAAAGGGAAAACTCGAAGTAGAAGACACTGGAACTGGTTTTAACGGACTTTTTTTTAGCTCCTTAAGGATAAAAATAGATGCTGACAGAGGGAAAAGAAAATGGGTTTTAGGGGATACTGGTCTAATACTTTTAAGGAAGTTTTGTCCCTTTAATGAGAGTTTGATTGCTAGTAATAATGTTTAAACAAATTTTAACTGTCATTTCGAAGGGAGAAATCACCTCTTTGTTATAAGGAGTGTAATATGATGATATTAAACCCTTCCAAATTATACACTGTAATTTCATGAGTGAAAGTAAAGTTAAAATAAACGCGTCGAAAATAGTAACTGAATATTAATTACAACGAGAATCCAACATTTTAAATGATTTAAGCCTTAATCAAAACGAAGTTAAACTAATCAAGCCCTTAACCCCCCCCCCCCACCCCCCCCCCGCTTTCCCCCTTACCCCTTTCTCCCAACCCCCTACCCCCAACCCTCAACCCACCCCCCTACCCCCAACCCCAACCCAACCCCCCTTCCCCCCTTCCCAACCCCTTCCCCCCAACCCCAACCTCCTTCCCCCCAACCTCAACCCCACCCCCCTACCTCAACCCCCTTCCCCCCTACCTCAACCCCCTTCCCCCCTACCTCAACCCCACCCCCCAACCCACCCCTACCTCAACCCAACCCCAACCCACCCCCCTTCCCCCTACCTCAACCCCCCCACAGAGTGATCGCCAACTACATGCTGTGGCGCGTGACGTCCGCCTCCGTGGGTTACCTGACCGACGACGCGCGCGACATTCAGCTCCAGTACTCCAAGAAGATCGTGGGCAAAGGCACTCGGGAGCCGCGCTGGAAGGAGTGCATGGGATCCGTGTCTGGAAGGTGGGGATTCTCTTCTTCTTCGTCTTCTTCTTCTTCTTCTTCTTCTTCTTCTTCTTCTTCTTCTTCTTCTTCTTCTTCTTCTTCTTCTTCTATCTTCTTCTTCGTGTTTCTTCTTCGTGTTTCTTCTTCTTTTCTTCTTCGTTTTCTTCTTCTTTTCTTCGTTCTTTTCTTCTTCTTGTTCTTCTTCTTTTCTTCTTCATTTTGGGAGTTGTTTCGATTTTTTTTTATTTTTTATTTTTAGTAACGGTAGCTGTAGATGTAGTTGTAGAATTCGAAGTGCCAATAGTAGTAAAAGTACTATTAGGAATAATAATAGTAGTAATAGTAATGGTACTAGTAGTAATGGTACTAGTAGTAATGGTACTAGTAGTAATGGTACTAGTAGTAATGGTACTAGAAGTAACATTACTAGTAGTGATAGTGATAGTACTAGTAGTGATTGTACCAGTAGTAATAGTTCTTGTAGTATTAATACTGGCAGTAGTAGTACTAGCAATGATAATACTAGCAGTAATGGCAATAGCTATAACAGTACTAGTAGTATTGGTAATACTTATAGTTTTGTCAGAGTAAGAATAATATTCATCAGTATCATCATCATCATCATACACAGAAGTGTACAAGTGCGACTGCGCAGGTCATCTCTTATGAAATGTACAAAGCAAACACATAATGGGGCATGGGGTTGAAATATAGTCGTTCTGTCTTCTGAATTCACGTGTGTTAATAATGATGATAATGGCGAAAGTGATGATGATGATAATTTATGATAATAATGATATCAACAATAAAAGTAATGATAACGATAGCGATGAATAAATATGAAATATGACATTCCCACAAACCATCTAACCCCCCCTCCTCCCACCCACCCACCATCTAACCCCACTCTCCTCCTCCCACCCACCAACCATCTAATCCCCCCCTCCTCCTCCCACCCCACAGCCTGAGCCACGCCGTGGGCTCGATGTACGCCCGCGCCTTCTTCAAGGAGGACGCCAAAGCCGCCGCCGACGAGATGGTTCGCTACATCCGCGCCGAGTTCGACAACATTCTGCTGAACATCGACTGGATGGACGAGGCCACGCGCGAGAGGGCCCTTGCGAAGGCCAAGGCTATCACGCCCCACATCGCTTACCCGCCGGAGCTCCTCGAGGACGATAAGCTCACCGAACTCTACGACGGGGTAGGTCTTGGGGAGGGAGTGGGAGGGAGTGGGAGGGGGGGTTCTTGGAAGGGAGTGGGAGGGAGGGGGAGGGGAGGGGAGGGGGTTCTTGGAAGGGAGTGGGAGGGAGGGGGAGGGAGTGGGAGGGAGGGGTAGGAGTGGGAGGGAGGGAGTGGGAGGGGGGTTCTTGTAAGGGGGTGGGAGTGGGAAGGAGTGGGAGGGGCTTAGTTCTTTGCTGGTTGGGTGTTTCCAAAAGTATGGGTGAATGTCATGTCGGTTATTCGATTGTATTCGATTGGTTGTATATCATCATATCATCAGGAATTTTAGTTTTGAACACACACATGTTCTCTCTTTATCTATTTAGCTATCTTTTGAATTTATTGATTTCTGTCTTTCTCTCTTTCTATCTTTTTTTTTCTTTCTAACTTTCTATCCCTCTCCCTCCCCTTCCCCCTCCCTCTCTCCCTCTCACTAACGACACCTCTCCCTCTCCCCTTTCCCCCCCTCTCTCTCTCTCCCTCCCCTTCCCCCTCTCTCTCTCTCTCTCCCCCTCCCCCTCCCCTTCCCCCTCTCTCTCTCTCTCTCCCCTTCCCCCCTCTCTCTCTCTCCCTCCTCTTCCCCCCCTCTCTCTCTCTCTCACTAATGACACCCTCCTCACCCTCCCTCTCTCCCCCCCCAGCTGCAAATCTCCAACGGCGACCTCCTGGAGAACATGCGGAACCTGACCATCTTCGGCACCAACTACTCCTTCAAGAAGCTTCGCGAGAAGATCGACAAGCTGGACTGGAGGAACCACGGAGCCGCCGCCATCGTCAACGCCTTCTACAGCCCCCTCGAGAACTCCATCCGTGAGTTTGTTTGTTGTTCTTTCTTTTTTTTTGTCGTTTCTGTTATTGGTGATGTGTGTTTTTTTTTTTATTGTAATGTGTGTTAATTTTAAGTTTTGTTTCTTTGACACGTGGTTCACAGAACAGTTATCTCGACATGTAAAAATGATAATGATAACATAAGGATAATGATGATAATAATAGTAATAATGATAATAGTAATAATAATGATAATAATAGTAATAATGATAATAGTAATAATAATGATAATAATAAGAAGAATGATAATAATAATAATAATAATAGTAGTAATAGTAATAATAATAATAGTAGTAATAGTAATAGCAATAATAATAGTAATAGTAATAGTAATGGCAATAATAATAGTAATAGTAATAGTAATAGTAATAGTAATAATAATAATAGTAATAATAATAATAGTAATAATAAAAATAATGATAATATAAAGTTCCTAATTTTTTTTTTAACCTGTTTCCGATCCGTCGCCGCTCCCTTGGCTGCGTAGAATTCCCCGCCGGCATCCTGCAGGGCGTGTTCTTCGAGGCGGATCGACCCAAGTACATGAACTTCGGCGGAATCGGTTACGTCATCGGCCACGAAATCACCCACGGATTCGACGACTCTGTAAGGAGTTTGTGTTGATTTTGTTTTATGTATGCAGATCTACACACACACTCACTCACACTCTCACTCTCACTCTCACACTCACACTCACACTCACACTCACACTCACACTCACACTCACACACACACACACACACACACACACACACACTCACACTCACACTCACACTCACACTCACACTCACACACACACTCACACTCACACACACACACACACACACACACACACACACACACACACACACACACACACACACACACACACACACACACACACACACACACACACACTCACACACACACACACTCACTCACTCACACACACACACACACACACACACACACACACACACACACACACACACACACACACACACACACACACACACACACACACACGTATGCTTACATTTGCACTGGTTCTTGCTTCCATATACAAATGCACAATAATACACGGGTATGTATAAGTACATTTATATACTAAACAAACATACACACACAAGCATACGCACACAAGCATGCGCACACAAATACTCACATGTACATGTACACAAACACAGACCGAACAGAGGCAAACACAAACACAGACCGAACAGAGACAAATAATACACGTACACAAACACAGACCGAACAGAGGCAAACACAAACACAGACCGAACAGAGACAAACAAACAGATACAAACACAGGCTTACTCACTCACTTTTGCATGTATTTCTTAGTTGTCTCTGTAAACATCAGACTGAATATCTATAGCCTGCAAACATTTTCCTATTTGCTCAACCATTCCGATCAATTATAGTTTTATTTATCCAACACCAATGCGTTCGTTACATCCAACCCACCACCTTTGATTAAATATTCGCCTTTCATTATTCCCGGCATGTCTCTATTTCATCCATCTATGAATTAACATTTATGTTTTATTCTTCTTTTTATTCTTCTTCTTCTTCTTCTAGGGCCGTCAGTTCGATGAGAAAGGTGACCTCCGCGACTGGTGGGAGAAGGAAACCAAAGACAAGTTCTTGGAGAAGACGAAGTGCATCATCTATCAGTACGGAAATTACACTGCCAAGGAAGTTAATATGAATGTAAGGGTTATTGAGGATTGTTTGTTTTTGTTTTTGTTGTTGTTGTTGGTAAGGGAAAGGGGTGATGTATGATCGGCAGGGTTTATTGTAAGGAGGGAGGGAGGGAGGGAGGAAGGGAGGGGTGGGTGTACACATGCCTCCCCTTCTCCCTTACACACACACACACTCGCACACTCACACACACATTCATTCTCACACACACACACTCTCTCTCTCTCATTCACACACACACTCTCTCTCTCTCATTCACACACACACACTCACTCTCACTCTCACTCACTCTCACTCTCACTCTCACTCACCTCAGCTTGTTAGTTTGAACATGGTAATTGTGTAGGGAATGCCATTGAAAAGTGTGTGTAATGACCACTGAACTCTTTTAATCAGTTAGTGTTTACTTGAGGAGGAAGGGATAGGATGCAATCTTAAGAGTGATCCTGCAAAAAATGTCATAACGAAACTTCGAAACGCCTTGTTTCGGTGTGCATTTGATTGAAAAACAGTCTGCATGAAATACCAATCGGCAGTACTTTCGTGAGAGAACAATTATTTCGGAAACAACTCCAAATCATTAAAGAGACTACCCACTGCTCTCCCCAAGCGCCCTCACAACCTCTCTTTCTCCCCCGGCAGCTGAACGGCATCAACACGCAGGGCGAGAACATCGCTGACAACGGCGGCATCAAGGAGGCCTACTACGCCTACCTGCAGTGGGAGAGGGACAACGGCGAGGAGAAGCCGCTGCCGTCGCTCAACTTCAGCACGCGCCAGCTCTTCTGGCTGTCGGCCGCCAACGTGTGGTGCGGCAAGTACCGACCCGAGAGCCTCAAGCTCCGCATCCTGACGGGCGCTCACTCGCCGGCGGAGTTCCGCGTGAACGGGCCCTTCAGCAACCTGCCGGAGTTCTCCAAGGACTGGGGCTGTCCCGCCGGCACCAAGATGAACCCAAAGAAGCGCTGCGCTGTCTGGTAACGCACGGACGCGCGCGGAGGGCGAGCGGCCACGGGGATACAGGCTTCTTTTTATCGTAATTTATCTTGAGCATCCGTTTCTATTTTTTGAGTTTTATTTAGTTATATTGCGGAAGAGATCGTTTTGGTGTTAATGAATGGACTCGGCAATATATAATTTTTATTTTCTGTTTTGACGGTCCAACACGTAATGTAATTATCTCCTACCTGGTGCTCCATGGTTGCTATAGGGGACTGCCAGTCCAATTTTATCTTTATCATTACTACTTATTATTGCTACTTCAGGATGCCAGCGTATCAAATCCCCTAACCTCTCCCTTTAAGAAAACTTGGGTAAAACAAAGAAAAAATACATAATGAATAAAATACTTAAAAAAGATTATAAAACAATAAAAAAACGTGAGAAAAAAAAATTCCTGGCCGCACATTGACTTAAAAGTGCGGTAAATCGGGAATCCCTTTGAACGAGTTAAAATTACACACAAATTTATATATGATATATATAATATACATATATAGTATATAGATTACATATATATATATATATTATATATATGTATATGCATATATATAATATATATATGTATATAAAAGTATATTATATATATAATGAAATGAAATAGTTTCCCCTCGCAAAGCAGGTTCCCGATTTCCCGTTTTCTTTGAGCCGTGCACGTGTAGTAGGCGTCCGTTTCTCCGGCTGGGCCGCGAGGACGGGTTTGCGAAAAAAAAATGTTCTTAGACAAGCTGAGTAGGTTTTGAAAGATTTATATATATATATTTTTAATAAGAGTATATACAAAGTCAGGATTTTTTAAAAAGTCGAATTTTTAATCAAACCTCGAGGGAAAACCATGATCCGGAAGCTTTTTTTAAGTTAGTCTCCCCCTCTTCAAGCGCGTGGAGGAATGGAAATGCATAAAATTTCATTTTTTCATATTTTCTGTTTTGTTTTGATTAGCAAATTATACGGGATTAGGAGTACAAGTGTTTTTTTTTTTTTTTTTTTTTACATGTTCAATAATTCATGCTTCATTTTTTGTGACGATTTCATTACCTCGACCTTTTTTTTTTGAGAATTTTTGAGCCGTCTTCATAAAACTGCAGTGAAATTCTATATGTAAAAAAAATCTATTCACTTTGATTTTGCGTTATACACTAGTACTTATATATCATTCAGATATTTATATAACGAATTTGCCACAGAGATAAGAAAAAAAAAAAAAAATGTGTGAGGGGATACGGACTTAAGATGGCGTAGGGCAGGTGATAAGCCAATATAACACTTCTGGTAGACCTGCACAAGGACGAGATTCTAAAGCTTAGTTAACCACCGCGAAATTGTCGTAAACAAGATGGCGTTTGGTTTTGTTTCTAGAGAGATACGATTTACACGTAAGTTTTGTACAAATATCTTCAAACAGTAAAAAGTTCCTGTGGAATGTACCATCGTTTTAAGCCGTATTTGTGTTTTTATTTTCCTTTTTCTTTTTTTCATAACTTCTAGGCGA
>BOPN01002961.1:110823-113323 GCA_017312705.2 Penaeus japonicus | reverse complement strand
CGAGGCGTCAAAACAGAGTGAATGGTCGAAGGAGTGAATTTTAAGAAAGTGTAGTTCGCCTCAGTCACAGCTTGACTAAAAATGGGGGAATCAAGAAATAGATGTTTAACAAAATGATCTGATTTGCAGTTTACATTAATTTGAAAATTGTCCGTCACACTATTTCCAATCAACAGTTTATTTATATACAGGCTAGGCTATGTAAAAAAGACCGCTGTGAGTACACTTCCTTGCTTGTGGATTCCAGGGTGACTCAATCAAGGAAATAGGAAAAGAAAGAGTTAGTACTAATAAAAGTGTTTATCGATTATATCAATCATTTATCAAAGGCAGGCGATCAACTTGACTTGCTTTGAACTATGATAACTACCATGATTACAAATAGTCAGGTTAGACAGTAGTAACTATAACTGCAGGTTAAATACCGCCCTCCGTGTGTGTAATTTTCCCTAATGGCGGGAATAAGATGATAGTCTCCTTCAAAGCATTGTTATCATTTTAGACCTTCAATAAAAAATGTTATTGTCACATTGGATGATTATTTTGCAGGATATCTTTCAAATTAAGGATTATAAAAGAAAACTATAATGATTTTAATTGAACTATTTTGTCCTTTCAGCTTCACATCTTTGAATACAACAAGCAAGACGAACTCAGATTCAATGTTAAGAAATATCTTTATGAGGTAAGGTTGGCGTAATTTAGACGTGGCAAAGCATCATTTGAGGAAGCACTTTCAATGTTAGTGATTAAAACAATATTAAGTTTTGTTTTGTTACGTATCAAAGTGTATAGCAATGGAAATTAAAGATATGATTGATAACTGCATGGCTAATTTAACATAATAAATGGATCAGATGTATATTCAATTGCGTGGGATCCAACCCCTTTCCTGAGATGATTTCCACACAATCGAATCCCGAAAGCTAATCGTCTTTTTAAAACTGTCTCTGAACCAGTTCATGTCGGCCGAGCGGTGCGGTCTCCTCTGTTTCCTCTACAGCCTCATCATGACGCGGGGCTTCAAGAGGTGGGTTCTTAAAGTCGATTTTTGATTGTCATTCGAATTGCCGGAGAGTTACCCGGGTTACCAAGAGTGAGAGTCAATATATAGATTATGGTTGCAAGTGAAATGAATTACATTAATGGATAGAATTACCACTGTTGCCGTTGTCAAGACTGATCCAAAGTCGGTGAAAAATGTTGAACTAATGAACTATGCTTAACAAGCCTGATGCAATGCGCTGATTGATAGAATTATTATGAGTGATATTATCAAAGCTGACACCAAGGCGCTAAAAATGCAAACAATGAGTCTAATAGGTCTCACAACACAGGATTGCAAATAGAATATGATGCATTATCAAAATAAATCTTTCCTACTATCATTAAAATATTTACGACGAATATCACCACGCTAATACAAGCAGACGATAAGGCAAGTAATGAAAGCCACTGATTTTATTTCTTTTCCCACACCGCAAGACTGGAAGACGATATGGGAGCCGCGAGCGAGACTTTGCTTCAACACAACGGATCGATCCAGCCGACCCTCGCCGCCCTTATATTGACTGGCCGAGCGTCGCCCTTCCTCCACAACGGCATCGTCTACGAGGGCAGTGAGGATACCATGGTAAAGAAGGCAGAATACGCACTCACTTACGGACGGGGGGGGGGGGGGGGGGGGGGGCAGAGGGAGAACGGAAGGAGCTGTGGGAGAGAGAGAGGAAGAGACTGGGAGAGAGAGAGAGGGAGGGAGGGAGAGAGAGGGAGAGGGGAAGAGACTGAGAGAGAGAGAGGGGGGGGAAGAGACTGAGAGAGAGAGAGAGGGGAAGAGACTGAGAGAGAGAGAGAGAGGGAAGAGACTGAGAGAGAGAGAGAGGGGAAGAGACTGAGAGAGAGAGAGAGGGAGGGAGGGAGAGAGAGAGAGGGAGAGACGAGAGAGAGAGAGAGAGAAAGAGGAAGAGACTGAGAGAGAGAGAGAGGAAGAGACTGAGAGAGAGAGAGAGAGAGGAAGGGAGGGAGAGAGAGGGAGAGAGAGAGAGAGAGAGAGAGAGAGAGAGAGAGAGAGAGAGAGAGAGGAAGAGACTGAGAGAGAGAGAGGGAGAGAGCGAGGAAGGGAGATAGAAAGAATGTATGCGTATATATTGCTTTATGTTTATTATGTAAGCAAATTAAATGATGATTGATGTGCCAATACTGAGATAGCCATCTTTACATGGCATAGCTGCACCTATCCACATTACCCGCCATTCCCGCCAGGCCAAACCGAAAACCGGGGTGTTGATCCGGGCACAAGTGGGTCTCCTGGTGTGGCAGAGGTCAGACGGCAATCGCCAGGTCGCGGTGGGGTCACGCCTCAAGACCCCGTCACTCCCGGTCTGGGTCACGCGGTGTAACGGGTGCTATGGGGTCCTTTTCAACCCCAATCGGGAGCTGCTGAGGGATTATCACGCCGAGAACAGGTAAAGCGGATATTATTTGGTTCTTTTCGGGTTTA
>BOPN01002961.1:100894-103394 GCA_017312705.2 Penaeus japonicus | reverse complement strand
CATACTTAATTATTTTCGTTTATCCTGCACGTCTTTGCTATTATATTTTTTTCTTTAATTATACGCTTCTTCGTTTCTCTCCTCTGCTCACTTCTGTTTATTTATCCTTAGTCGCTGTCGCAGCTCGAAAAGATTCTTTGTTGACTCGGATAATGAACTGTTCTCTCACTTAAACCTTTTGCGTGGAGCACCTTCATTTTTTGTTATGTATCTTCTGCTCCTGTTAAGACTAGTTTTGAAATTTCAATTGCATCTTTTTATATATATTTAACATATATAATTGATTGCTAGCCTTAGAAAAGAAGAGTGAGAGAGTGAGTGAGTGAGTGAGTGAGTGAGTGAGTGAGTGAGTGAGTGAGTGAGTGAGAGAGAGAGAGAGAGAGAGAGAGAGAGAGAGAGAGAGAGAGAGAGAGAGAGAGAGAGAGAGAGAGAGAGAGAGAGAGAGAGAGAGAGAGAGAGAGAGAGAGAGAGAGAGAGAGAGAGAGTGAGAGAGTGAGGGAGTGAGTGAGTGAGTGAGTGAGTGAGTGAGTGAGTGAGTGAGTGAGTGAGTGAGAGAGAGAGAGAGAGAGAGAGAGAGAGAGAGAGAGAGAGAGAGAGAGAGAGAGTGAGAGAGAGAGAGAGAGAGAGAGAGAGAGGAGAGAGAGAGAGAGAGAGAGAGAGAGAGAGAGAGAGAGAGAGAGAGAGAGAGAGAGAGAGAGAGAGAGAGAGAGGAGAGAGAGAGAATTCAATAGCAAGGCACAGACAAGAGAAAGGTAGGGAAGGAGTCATCCTTCGGCTTCGAGGATCATTCAGATTCGCGTCGTCGGCGGCGGTGGAGTGCGCCGACGCCCGTTCCGAGACGCTCGAGGCATCCTACCTGAGGTCTCGCCGATCAGCGTGCAAGGATAAGGGGGCTTCCACTGTGAAAGTAGTGTAAGATTCTTTGCGAGAGAGAGAGAAAGAAAGAGGTCGAAAAAAAAATCATAAAAAAGGGAAAAAAAAGAAAGATTGGCGGGAGGGGACAGAAGAAACCGGATCTCTGTGTCTTTCACAATATGCGTAACTATTTTAATGAGATTCATTGTGACGTAATTAACTCCTTTTTCGTCTCGTCCAGAAGTTTAATTAAACTTTTGAATCTGTTTGCTCTCGATCTCACTTGTAATGTGAGAAATTGATCGAAGTAAAGAATGATGAATTAAAGATAAAGCAATGAAGCAGCACTAAAAACACACGAGGAAACCCCATCTTATTTCCCCTTTTCCCTCTCTTCCCTTAGGTGGTCGTGATGCGTCGGAGGTGACGCCAGAGAGCCGAGAGAGGGACGACCAGCCGCGCTGTCTGCCGACTTCGGGGAACGACTTCCGTTCTACCAAGACGGAAACGACTCTCCACGACCTTAGCGAAGTGTTCCGAAGGAGGGGCGAGCTCGAGAGTGAGCGGCGCGGCGCGACCGTAACGGAATCCCCCTTCCTCTACCTCTCCCTTCCGCTGTAGCTCCTCCTCCAGCAGCATGGTGTTCATCAAGACGATGCTGGTGCGGCGGCGCGGCGTGTTGCTGAAGCTGGTGGTGGCGCTGCCGGCGCTGTGGCTGCTGGTGAGCCTGGCCACGCTCTCCGAGAAGGCGGACAAGGGCGACGCCATGGAGCTCCCGCCCGCCGTGCAGGTGCGGCACGAACAGAACAAGATCATCCGCAGCGACCTCGTCAAGGAGCCGCCGCCGCCGCCGCCCGTGCACCCGCGTGCTCCCGCCGTCGTCGAGAGGCAGCCGCCGCCCGAGGTCAAGACGCACACCAAGACGGAGGAGCCGCACGAGGTATGGATGGGGAGGGGGGGGAGGGGGTGGCCTCTCTCTCTCTCTCTCTCGCTCTCTCTCGCTCTCTCTCTCTCTCTCTCTCTCCTCTCTCTCTCTATCTCTCTCTCCCTCTCCCTCTCTCTCTCTCCTTCCCTCCCTCCCTCCTTCCTTCCCTCCCTCCCCTGCCCCAGGGTTTTTCCCCGTCCAATATTTGTCTTTGGTCTGATTCTCCCCCATCATCCCCTTCTTCCAATTCCTGTCCCTATTTTAAGAATTAAGGAGTAGGAAAATGTGTTGTTCCAAGACTGGCTGCACAAGGCAAGGGAGATCACGTCCCCTTGGCAGCGGTCATTTTCTCCCTCCTGTACTTGTGAGGTATCCTGCCTCACTTTTTGTGCCTGTTATTACGTCTAAGAAGGATACGTTTTGCAAGCCCTTTGAATTTTGAAAAGAGCAGACAAAATGAAAATGTTATTATTATGATATCATTTTTCGTCCTCCTCCTTCTGAGCGAGTTCAAAAGGACAAGGAAGGAAGTCCTTTTTTAACTAACCCCATTTTTTCTTTTGCTGTTCCTTTTGTGCAGGTGCACCCCCAGCAAGGCGTCCTCCTGCCCCCTCAGGAGCCCAACGGCCCCGGGGAGATGGGCAAGCCCGTCGTGCTCCCGAAGGACCTCGATCCTGAGACCAAGAAGAAGGTCGACGAAGGATGGAAGAACAACGCCTT
>BOPN01002961.1:75894-88394 GCA_017312705.2 Penaeus japonicus | reverse complement strand
CGAGCGTTGCTAATGGCTGCTACACTCTAGCAGACCACAAATTTAGCGGAATAACTTCTTGTGCTATAAGTCTTCGGCGGGGGAACGCAGGGTCCGGTCGAGCCTCCATTCCTCGCTCTCTTCCTCGCTTTTAATCTTTCTTAGTCTCTCTCTCTCTCTCTCTCTCTCTCTCTCTCTCTCTCTCTCTCTCTCTCTCTCTCTCTCTCTCTCTCTCTTCCTCGCTTTTAATCTTTCTTAGTCTCTCTCTTCCTCATATTAATCTTTCTTCCTTTCGCAATCCCCCCCTTCTCTCTCTCTCTCTCTCTCTCTCTCTCTCTCTCTCTCTCTCTCTCTCTCTCTCTCTCTCTCTCTCTCTCTCTCTCTCTCTCTCTCTCTTTCTCTCTCTCTCTCTCTCTCTCTCTTCTCACTCTCTCTCTCTCTCTCTCTCTCTCTCTCTCTCTCTCTCTCTCTCTCTCTCTCTCTCTCTCTCTCTCTCTCTCTCTCTCTCTCTCTCTCTCTCTCTCTCTCTCTCTCTCTCTCTCTCTCTCTCTCTCTCTCTCTCTCTCTCTCTCTCTCTCTCTCTCTCTCTCTCTCTCTCTCTCTCATTCTCATTCTCATTCTCATTCTCTCTCTCTCTCTTTCTCTCTCTCTCTCTCTCTCTCTCTCTCTCTCTCTCTCTCTCTCTCTCTCTCTCTCTCTCTCTCTCTCTCTCTCTCTCTCTCTCTCTCTCTCCCTCTCTCCCTCCCTCTCTCTCTCTCCCCTCTCTCTCTCTCCCTCCCTCTCTCTCTCTCTCTCTCTCTCTCTCTCTCTCTCTCTCTCTCTCTCTCTCTCTCTCTCTCTCTCTCTCTCTCTCTCTCTCTCTCTCTCTCCCCCTCCCCCCCTCCCCCTCTCTCTCTCTCTCTCTCTCTCTCTCTCTCTCTCTCTCTCTCTCTCTCTCTCTCTCTCTCTCTCTCTCTCTCTCTCTCTCTCTCTCTCTCTCTCTCTCTCTCTCTCTCTCTCTCTTTCTCTCTTTTTCTCTTTTTCTCCTTTCCTATCTCTATATATATTTGTCTCGCTCGCCCGCTCTCCATCCCCTTTCTCCCTCTTCCCCCTCCCCCCTCCCCTCCCCCTCCTTTCCTCCCATCTTCATCCCTGTTTTCCAGCAGCAATTAATCACACGTGACGTTCCATTCTTCCGCTAAATTGGCAGCGGCGTCTTGCATTCCGTCGTCTCGTAAATAAGCAGCTCACGACGTTTATACCCGCGGTCCGCTGACTTAGGGGGTTCTCTGCTGACTCGCGCTGCGGTATCAGTCGGCGCGAGTGCGTCGTGGAGCGAGGCCTTTGAAGGGGGGAAATAAGAAAAAAAATGAAAGAAAAGAGAGAGAGAGAGAGAGAGAGAGAGAGAGAGAGAGAGAGAGAGAGAGAGAGAGAGAGAGAGAGAGAGAGAGAGAGAGAGAGAGAGAAAACAGTAGCTCGTATTTTGATCGGGTCGAGGGATTTTGTTGGGTGGAGTGTCCACTACTGGTGCATTCTTCGGGAATCTCCTTCGTGTTACAGGTGGGCGTGACCCAGCACCCCTCCGACCGTGCACATTTTGCGAGAGATGGTTGGCTGTCCTGCTTGTCTGGCGCGCTTGCACAAGGGGCTGTAAACTCCGGGCCACGCGCAGCAGGAGTGCGATGTGTTGATCTATTTATATCAGCAAACCTGTTGTTTATGATGGAATTCTATTACTTGAGTGTGTAGCTGTGACCCTTTCCTCGTCTACTCCCTCTGCTTTCGTCACTCCTCTATTTTTCTCCCTCTCGCCTCACCCACTTCCGTAAGGTTTTTATGTGTTTATGCATTTTTAATGCTAATCCATTTTCACTGTTTCCTGGCCTTATGATTTTTTTTTCTCCCTTTCCATTTCTGGAAAATAAACTGACCTGGAAAAGGCTACTACCGTTTCTATCTTCTCTGCTTCTCCCTTTTACTCCCCCTGGCCACTCTACCTCTCTCCCCCACTGAACCCTCCCCATCCCCCTGGCTCTCCACGGAATCCCTTCCTACCTCCCCTTTACCCACAGGCCCTCCCTACCCCCTCTACCCACAGCACGTACTCCTCTGTCAGGATCCACAGAAACACAAAAGAAAGTGCCGAGTTGGGTGCCACGCGCGCCCGGGCGGGAAGGGGCGGAGAGAACATTAAAGTATAATCGAAGGCCGTCAGCGTCGAATTGCCATGGAGGAATGGGTAGTGAGGGCTAGTGGGGGGGGGAGGGGAGGAAAGGCGAAGGGGGAAGGCGAGCATGAGACATCAGATGGGAGGAATGGGAGGGGGGAAAAGTGGAAAGGAGGGGAAATAAGCCAAGAAAATTAGTGATGATAGTTATAATAATGATTGATGTTATTAATTATTGATGTCATTGGTCTTTAAATCAGTATTGCTGCTATAATAGTAATGATAATTATGATTACATTAATAATTATAATGATGATAATGATAATAACAGTGATAACATACAAATAACAAATATACCATTTATGGTTATGTTGTCATTTTACCATTGTTATTGATATCATGAGAACCAAAGAAAGTACGGTATGATATCACAGACATGACCATCCAGAAGAACAAACAATAGACAGCAGAAAAGCGGTGAACTCACGTGGAACTGTCAGGCGTTTCCAAACCAAATCTATAGAAAAAGTAAAAAAAAAAAAAAAAAAAAAAAAAAAAAAAAAAAGTGCCAAGAATGGCACACACGCGCGCAAACAGATATTATCAGCCCCCTTTAACCCCCCGTTTTTAGCGGTCGCTTCACACTTCCCGATTGTGTCTCTTTAGAAAATGAAATCGTATCTGTGAATCACATATTTACGGAGGGTTCGCCGGTAGCATTTTGCCGGTTTAACCTTTGTTACGGAACGGCGGAGCGAGTTGGTTGAAGTGCGAATGATATTTGCAAGTAATGGGACTCATATTTGCGATTCCGATCAATAGATGAGGGTTATAGTAGAGTTGCTATATACTGTAGCTTGTGACAGTGTGATTATGTAAAATATTTGATGAAGTGTTTGTTTTACACATTTGGCGAGTCGCGAGAGAGAGAGAAAGAGAAAAAGAAAGAAAGATAGAGAGAGAGAGAGAGAGAGAGAGAGAGAGAGAGAGAGAGAGAGAGAGAGAGAGAGAGAGAGAGAGAGAGAAATGCTAAAGTTAGGGGAGATTTTTTTTTCTCTCTCTCTCTCATTATAAATGTATATATGTATATATGTATATCACACACGCACACACACACACACACACACACACACACACACACACACACACACACACACACACACACACACACACACACACACACACACACACACACATGTAATGTCCGTGTATATGTGAGGGTGTTATGTTTGTCTTCTCTGTGTCTATCTCTCCGGCAGCACCTCTCCTCCCCAGCCTCCTTCCTCCCTCCCGCCCTGCAGCTACCTACCCGACGGCCTTCAGGTATAAGTGATAGATGTTATTCCCGGCTCGCACGAGGGCGCCACAGACGGCCAGTGACGGACGGCCGGTAGGAGCGAAGGGAGACTGTTTTCACGAAGGTCCATCACGTGCGGCAAAGACCGTCCGGGCCGTCAATTTGTAATATCTATGTTATATCTGATTGTCTATCGTCATTATCTGGCCACCCATCTATATATATCAATATTTGTACCTGTTTATTACCAGTCTTGGCTATTCTTAAGACCAGGTACGAGGGCTTTCACCATTATTGTTCTATCGTTGCAGAAATAGTCCGTCGTATTTCTTTATTCTCTGACCATCTTCTAATAAATAGATAAATGATTGTTGGAGTTTAAACGACATTAAAAAAAGCGGAGCATAAATTGCACTCAGCGGAGCAGTATTAGAATTTAATATTTCCTCCGGCGAAAGTTGCGGCGGCAATTTTCAATTCAGCGGCGCACGATTTACGCGGGCGTCGGGAGGAGGAGGGTGTGGGAGGCGGGAGGGGAGGGGAGGGGAGGGGAGGGGAGGGGAGGCACGGCGAAATGATGGGGAGGAGAAGTGGAGGGGGATGCATCAGTATCGTAAATTTGAAGGAAATGAGGATGATAATAATGATTATAGTTTACAACACGTGAGTTTTATGGTCGATCATGAGTTCGATGTTCTTCGCCGTGTTGCCTCGATTTCTTGTCTCGATTTTTCTCCGTCTTCAGCCATTTTTCCCCTTTTCCCTTTTTGTGTCGCGTCTCCATTTATCTTCTTTTTTTCCTTCCCTTTTTTGTCGAATCTGCACGATGTATTTTGCATAATCCGTTGATGGGGTGTTGTTGAAGTATGGCTGATCCTCGTGCAAGTTTTCCCTAATGACTGATTTTATATGCAAGACTTTGTTCGTCTGAGCGGAGGAAGGTTTATTGAGTATAAGGATACTTTTTTTCTTTTTCCTTTTTTTTTTTTTGGGGGGGGGGGGGGGGGGGTGGTGGAGCGGGTAAGGAAGGGGGAAGGATCGGTAGGAGATGGAGCTGGGGAGGAAGGGGGAAGGGAATGGGGAAGGGAGAGAGTTTATTGAGTATAAAGATTCTTTTTTTAATCGGGTTTGGAAGGAGAGGAGGGAGAGGGGGGAGAGGTAGGCGAGGGAGGAGAGGGTTTATAAAGATACATTTTTTTCGTTTTTGTATTAGAGGGAGCAATTGGGTAGGGGGTAAGGTAGGGGGGAAAGCGAGCGGTGGGTAGGGGATCGAAAGGGGAAGTTTGTAACGAAAACTCGTTAATTGTAAGCCGCTCAAGAACCCTGTGGGATCTGCACTGACATGGAGGATCCAGGATCTTTACGTTGGCGATTATTTCGGAAGAGTCTTAAAAGCGTTTTGTTGTCCCGGGAGGGAGAGAGAGAGAAGGAAAGAGGGAAAGAGGGGGAATGAAAAGGAGAATGAGGAGAACGAGAAAGAGAGTTAGAATGAGAATGAGAAGGGGGGAGACAAAGAGAGAGAGAGAGAGAGAGTGAGTGAGTGAGTGAGTGAGTGAGTGAGTGAGAAAGGAAGAGAAAAAGAGAGAGGAAAGAGAGAAAAAAAAAAAAAACATAAAGAAAGCCAGAATGCCAAGAAATGGAGAGGTAAAATGGAAGGGAGCGAGGGTACGTGGAGGGAGGGAAAGTCGGGAGTACTCGTGTGATATTCAAGTGTTCGAGGAAGACCACTTGGAGTGAAGGGAAACACGAAGAGAACGGATAAAGAAGGGAGATATCTCGGGATAGGGAGAAAACAGGGAAAGAGAAAACAAAACAGGAAGAAGAGAGTCTGGAGGTCTTGCGTCATGCTCAAATTTGATTAAAGGCTCATTGTCGGATATCATTAAGCGATCCAGGTAATAAAGCAACCTCCCATGCAGACTCCCCCCCCCCCCTCTCTCTTCTCTCTCTCTCTCTCTCTCTCTCTCTCTCTCTCTCTCTCTCTCTCTCTCTCTCTCTCTCTCTCTCTCTCTTTCTCTCTTTCTCTTACTTTCTCCCCCCTCCCTCCCTCCCTCCCTCCCTTGCCCTCCCTCCCACCTCACGCTTTTATCATATTTTAATGTTTATAGTAATATGTGTGCATGCTGCTAGATAACAATGAGAGAACTTTGTTTCAACTAGCAGTCTTTGCACATTGTTATAAATTTGACTGAGTTGTTTTCCGTACAGTGAGATACTTGTACAATTGAACAGTTGATGTTGAGGATAGAATGCCCCCTCCCCCGAAAGAGCCTCCGCACTCCAGTTGCTTTCGTGCCTCAAGCAAGCACACGCAACGATGCAGCGATAGCTTCTCCCATACCACTACCCGCACGCACGGCCGGCCGATCCCCGAATCCGACGCCGATCTCAAACACGTCCGAAATGAACAGGATCTTCACATATCGAGAATCTCCTCTTCAGCCAAGAGCCCATTGTGGCATCAGATCCTCTCTCTTCCTCTGCTCCTCTCTTCTCTCCTTTCTCTTTCCCTCTCTACCTCTCTCACCTTCCCTTAATAATTCTTCTCCTCCTCATTTTAGTTTTCCTGCTCCTCCCTCTCCTCCTTCTACTCCTCTTCCTCCTCTCCCTCCTAATCCCCCTCTCCTTTGCCTCCTCCTCCTCCCTATCCCCCTCCTCCTTCTACTCCTCCTTCTCCTCTCCCTCCTAATCCCCCTCTCCCTTGCCTCCTCCTCCTCACTATCCCCCTCCTCCTCATCGTTCTCCCCTCCCTCTCTCCTCCCCATCTCTTCCTTCTCCCTCTCCTCCTCCTTCTCTCTTTCTCTCCCTCTCCCTCCCCCTTGAAGAACCTCTTCAGTCTCTCATTCAGCTTGATTTACCCCCCCCCCTTCTCCCTCCTTCCCTACCCCCCTTCTCCCCTTCTCCCTCCTTACCTTCCCCCCTTCTCCATCCTTACCTTCCCCCCTTCTCCATCCTTACCTTCCCCCCTTCTCCCTCCCTCCCTTCCCCCTTCCTCTCTTTCTTTTTGTCTTTCTCTCTTCCCCTCCCCCTACTCCCTCTCTTCTCCCTTCCCCTCCCCTCCCCTCCCCTCCCCTCCCCTCCCCTCCTCTTACCCCTCCCTTCCTCTCTCGCCTTTCCCCTCTGCTCTAGTTTGCGTCCCTCTCTCCTCCACTCCCCCTACCCCCCTCAGATGGCAGAGGGCCTCATTAGCATTCGCGAGTAACCACTAATTACATGAGTTATTCTTGTATCGATGAGCCGGCACAATGCGGTCGGTCTCTAAGGCCTCGGAGTTTGCTTATTCTACAGGTCGTGTTTCTTTTCTCTTTCTCATTTTTATTTATTTTTTTCTACTTTCGTCTTCTATTTCTTTATATCTTCCTTTTCTTCTTATTATTATTATTTTTTTTTCGTCCTGCACTTCTCCCTTATTTTTCCCATTTTTCTTCTCATCTTTCTGTCCCTTTCCTTTTCCGTCTTCATCTCTTTCTACTTCTTCTTTATAGGCATCATCATCTCCACGTTCTCCTTCCTCTCCTGCTCCACTTCCTCTTCCTTCTCCTCCTCCTCCTCCTCCTCCTCCTCCTCCTCCTCCTCCTCCTCCTCCTCCTCCTCCTCCTCCTCCTCCTCTTCCTCCCCCTCCTCCTCCTCCTCCTCCTCCTCCTCCTCCTCCTCCTCCTCCTCCTCCTCCTCCTCCTTATTCTTCCTCCTCCCCCCTCTTCTTCTCCTCCTTCCTCCCTCCACTCCTCCTCCTCCCCTCCTCCACTCCTCCTTCCTCCTCCTCCTCCTATCTCTTCTCCCCTCCTCCCCCTCTTCTTCTCCTCCTCTTCTCTCCCTCCACTTCCTCCTCCTCCTCCTCCTCCTCCCCTCCTCCCCCTCCTCCTCCTCCTCCTCCTCCTCCTTATCTCTGGTGTTCTCTCTCTCTTCTCCAGCGCAGAAAGAAGAGAGAAGGGGAAATGAAGCGAGTGTAAAGCAAGGTTGATGACGTCATTGGCGGGAACATTTGTTTGATGTCGTGTTCTAAGACGATTTTTGCAGATTGGCTGGAATTTACCTAGTAACGACTCTCTCTTTCTCTCTCTCTCTCTCTCTTTCTCTCTCTCCCTCTCTCTCTCTCTTTCTTTCTTTCTCTTTTTCTTTCTCTCTCTCTTTTTCTCTCTCCCTCTCTCCCTCTTCCTCCCCCCCCTCTCTCTCTCTCTCTCTCTCTCTCTCTCTCTCTCTCTCTCTCTCTCTCTCTCTCTCTCTCTCTCTCTCTCTCTCTCTCTCTCTCTCTCACTTTCTCTCTCTCTCTCTCTCTCTCTCTCTCTCTCTCTCATTTTTTCAGCGTACCACGCCAAAGGCCTTATAGGTTGTAGTAAGTAGACCGTTTTGGCCATTAGGAACCGTGTTCGACGAGGAGATTGCTATGTCGTTTGTGCATGGTGTGATTGGCTGCGGTTAACGGCGGTTTCGGGATTGAAACGGGGGATATGGCATGAGTACTGTGAGTGAAGGGAAAGAGTGTGGGGAGCCGGGAGACGAAATTCAAGATACAGACCGTGCAATGTAGTACAAATGGTCAAACAAATGGTCGTAAATGTAAAGAACAAAGTCATTATTATTATTCGGGCAACTAGAGGGAAGAGACAATGGCTTGGAAAAGTTAAAAGGGGACAATAGAGTGGGAGGTCTATGCTTTCATTAGAGAGAAAAAAAATGAAGCAATAACGGGAGAAAATGATGAACGAAAATCAATTCCACCCGACGACAAAGACAGTGGCTCCGAGGCACGACTCACACTGTACATCTTTAAGTCGAGCGTACGTAGACGCCGGGATGCTGCCGAGAACGTCGATGGGAGATGATTGTTTTACGCCGCGCCTGTCGTCGTCGCTTGCACGATGCGAGTGTTGGGAAATGAGGATGTCGAAGTCGTGTTTGTGGCTTGCGTTGGTCGGACTCCACCGTTCTTGGGAAGGGTGGGGAGCGAGGGAAGGACATGGGATGTGGAAGGGACGCCGAGATTGAGGGAGAGTTGAAAGGGTAGGGGAAGGACGCCGAGGATGAGGGAGAGTTGAAAGGGTAGGGGAAGGACGCCGAGGATGAGAGAGGGACGGAAAGGGTAAGGAAGGAACGCAAATGATGTGGGAAGGGCGCCAAGGGTGAAGGAGGGGACTTAGATGTCATGTTTCCCTGCACTTCGACACTGAGCATAGGTTTCGATAGAAATCGTCGGTGCAAACATCCCTGCGAAAGGAGTCGATTTGTCGATGCCACGGCCATGGCGAGGTCGTGGTGCCGGAAGACACAGTGCCAGCATCACGAGGACGTAATGCCGGCGGTAACGTCCCGAGCGAGCGCGGTCACGTGACGGCCCTTAACGATCACAGAAATGGTCCTTAAGCGACGTGATAGCGAAGGCAAGACGGCGGCCATGATGCTCTTAACGCTCGCTCGCAGGCATTCCCGGCGGCGCCAGATTTTCTTGGGACGTCGTACGTTTCTGGAGACGGTCAAGCGGATCAGGCGCAGGCTGCTGCAAGGGAGTCGCGGCAAGGCGATTAGAGCGTCAATAGAGCATCTTTTTCGTGTTGTTACCATTATTATGATATCATCATCACCATCATCATCATCATCATCGTCACCGTCATCATCATCATCACCATCATCATCATCATCATCATCATCATCATCATCATCGTCACCGTCATCATCATCATCATCATCGTCACCGTCATCATCATTATTTTTATTTATTATAAGTCTTCATTTTATTTTATTTTATTCATTATACAGCATGCAGCCATTCGGATGGGAAGGGCTAGGAGTCTATGGAAAGAGAAGAGCAGCTGAACTTACCGCAATGCTGGGACTCTTTTGCCATCGCTTTTGTAGTGGAAGCGATGCTCGTGCAATTATAAAATGCTTCACTAATATTTTCTTTGTAGAGCGATTATCTCGGGATAATCGCCTGCACGACTAACATTCCTCCATAAATTTTATCTTGATGTGTTGCACATTTTAGAATTTATTGCGAGCTATTATGTGTTTCTAGAATGCACGAGCATTCTCGTGTGTTATGATATCTCTTGGTTGTCGTCTCTATTTTAGGTTCCATTCAGATTTATATTACTTCGATCATCATCATCACCATCATCATCATCATCATCATCATCATCATCATCATCATCATCACCCTCATTATCATCATCATCATCATCATCATCATCATCAACAACAACAACATGCTAGCATTGATATTATTTTGAGTGTAAAATGCTAAATTGTATAAAGTGGCTGAAACAAGCTTAATTAAGAGTAGACTCCTACTTAATACATATTGTAAAGCTACTGCTGCTGATGATGATGATGAAGACCATCAAAACACACTAGAATAAAGGGAACTGACGAAGCGATTGCAATGTTTTTTTAAAAGTTTAAGATAACCATCAATCAACATTTTCAATTATTTTTTTTAAATGGGAGAGTTACTATATCCTCCCTTCCCTCACTCCTCCACCTCTTCTCCTCCTCTCCTTTCCTCTCCCTCCCCTTCCCCTCCCCTCTCCTACCCTTCCCTCCTTTCCCTCCCCTCTCTCCCTTCCCTTCTTATCCTCCCCTACCCTTCTCCTCTCCCCTCCTCTCCCCTCCTCTCCTCTCCTCTCCTCTCTTCTCCTCTCCTCTCCTCTCCTCCCTTCGTTCCTCTTGCTCCCTTTCCCCTTCCTTCCCTCATTCTTCTCCCCATTCCCCAATCCACTTCCCCTGCTTTTCCACCACATACCCTTTTCCCCCTTACTTCACATCACTTTTCTTTACCCTACTTTAACTTCCTTTTTTCTACGGTCCAACACTCGCATTCCCCATACTCCACTTTCCTTGCCGTTCTCAACACCTCTCAACCCCATTTTCCTCCTCACCACCACCTCCCCTGCTTACCCACCCACTCCTCCTCTTCCTCCTTCTCACACCCTTCTCTCTGTTCTCCACCTCACCCACCTTCCCCTGCTTTCTCCCCACCTCCCCTTTCTCCCCTTCTTCCCCACTCCCCTCTCAGCTTCCAGGTCCCTTTTCACCCCCCACACAAATGTGTTGGAGTGACGTCCTGTGAATTAGGTCCGAGTGAACGTTTGGCTTCATGAATTTTTACGACAACATTACTGTCTATCCGGCCACGCCGTGTGTGCACATTTTGTGTGTATGTGTGGGAGATAACTGGGGTTTATGTATGTGTGTAAATATAGAGTGTGCGAATGTGTGTGTGAAAGAGAAAGAGTGTTTGTGTATTAGTGTCATTGTCGCCATGTGTGTGCATGTATCTGTCTGTGTGTCTACGGAGGCCGCTTCTCCGAGCGGCCACTCCGCCCGGCCTGCAGCCCTCTCCAGGAGCAGAATGACTAACTCATGTGTACCCTAAATGGAGACATCTTGCTCCTTTCCCGTCCTCGCCCTCTCACAAAGGGACCGGAACTACAAACGACGAAAAAAGGAAAATCTTGCAGTGCAGTGAGGCTCCGTAAATGATGCCTCTCCATAAGCATTTGCGTATTTATTCACTAAGTATAAATGCTGAAGGAAGGGGCCCCGAATATACGCCCACAGAATCGGGCTGAAATTATGGGGGGGGGGGACGGCTCTGTCTAAACGCGGTCCGGTTCTGCCTCTTCTGTTGCAACGTCAACAGACCGGGATTGGCAATAGGGCTGCCGTTGTCTAGTGCCGTAATATCCGAAATTCTTGTTGAATTAGAGCGAAGGATAACAGTGGGTTTAATGTTGCGGGGGAGGGGGGGGGGCATGATGCGTTGTTTGGAAAGGAGGGGGGCTGTGCTAGTCATACTCTGTTTGTTTGTGTATTTGTGTGTATGAAGCGGAAGGGGTGATCTGTTTGCATCTGCGTGTGTGTATGATAAGGGAATTGGAGTTTAATTCGGTTATATATATTTATCTGTCCATCTCTCTCTCTCTCTCTCTCTCTCTCTCTCTCTCTCTCTCTCTCTCTCTCTCTCTCTCTCTCTCTCTCTCTCTCTCTCTCTCTCTCTCTCTGTGTGTGTGTGTGTGTGGGTCATATATATGATCCATTTGATACGTTTGTTCTATGCCGTTCCATTATTTCTTTGAGTAGTAGTCATTTTCGTCGTCGACATTATAGTTATTATTGTTAATAGCCATGTATGTATGTTGGCGTCATCATAATCATCATTGTTGTTAATCAGAAAATCGAAACCAAGGGCGTATTAAAGGACAAGATAATCACAACTATTGCCTCACTCTGAGTTAATGCTGTATGCCGATCCCCCCCCCCCCCCCCCATTAAAAAGGGGGAATCTGTGAGTAGTTTAGCTTTCTGCCTGTGAATCCCGGAATACTCTGGCGAGGGGAATAATTATGTCTAGCATGTGATTAACGGCAATTAACCCGAGGTCATTAGGCGTGAAATGCCTGGCTGGAGAGCGGCTGGTCCTCCCTTTAGTCTTCATACATGATAAGATCAAGGCCTTTGATTCACTCGCGGCCCTTGTTTCTGGAACGCGGGGCTGCTGCCTGAGGCAGAGGCAGAGATAGATGGCCAGATAGACATCAAGAGGAAAAAGAGAATGAAATGGAGGAGAGATGGAGATAAAGAGAAAGAATGAAAAAATAGAAAAACAGAGACAGAGGACGGTTGCACAGACGGACGGGCGGGCAGGCACGCAGACAGGCAGACAGACAGACAGACAGACAGACAGACAGACAGACAGACAGACAGACAGACAGACAGACAGACATAGTTGGCCGAAGAGTTCACTGAACCAACCCCCTTATTATTGTTGACAGTAAAGTTAACGAGATATTCCGTGACTGTATCTGGCCGTATCTTTGTCCTCTCGTAGCTTGTGCCAATGAAACCGGGACCGCGGGCTGGAGCGCGATGATTGAATTAGCTCCCCTAATTAAAGAATCCTCCTTTGATGGGATTGCACAACTATATCAAAGTAAAATGATGGCCTCAAAGCCCTTGCCGCCTGACTGAAGGAGACCGGATTCCCTCAAGTTAGCCTCTCGAAAATTCCCTCCCTTATCCATTCTTGCCTTTGGAAAGTAAGGGAGAGAAGGAAAAAAAAAACAACTTGATTTATTCAGA
>BOPN01002961.1:65894-70894 GCA_017312705.2 Penaeus japonicus | reverse complement strand
CTTTATCCCTCCATCCCCTCATCCGCCTCTCCTTGCTACTCCTCTTCCCGCTGCGATTATCGCCTTCGTCTTCAACCACAGCGGTAACAGCATTCCCTGCAATATGCAAATGAAGCTGCGCCGTCGGGTGAGCGACGGTGACCGAAGCCCTGTCGGCTAAAGAGGGAAGATGTGGAGGGGGTGGATAACGGGGGAGGAGGAGGAGGGAGGAGGGAGGAGGGAGGAGGGAGGAGGGAGGAGGGAGGAGGGAGAAGGGAGAAGGGAGGAGGGAGGAGGGAGGAGGGAGGAGGGAGGAGGGAGGAGGGAGGAGGGAGGAGGAGGAGGAGGAGGAGGAGGAGGAGGAGGAGGAGGAGGAGGAGGAGGAGGAGGAGGAGGAGGAGGAGGAGGAGGAGGAGGAGGAGGAGGAGGAGGAGGAGGAGGAGGAGGAGAGAGAAACGGGAGAGAAAAGTGGATTAGAAGAAAAAAGGTGTAAAGAGAGGATATGAAGAAGAGAAAAGAATGGGAGAGAAAAGAGAAGATGAGAAAAATAAGAAAATGGGAGACGGAAGAAGGAAGGAGAAAAATGAGACTCGAAGAGAAAAGAGGAGGAAAGGGAGATGAAGAGAAGAGAAGAGAAATGAAGGGAGGAAGGAGTGGATGGAGAGAAGAGCAGAGAGGGAAGGGAGAAGGGGGAAGGAGAGATGGAGGAATGGAGGGAAGGGAGAGGGAAGGGGGAGGGAAGAAAGAACAGAGAGGGAAGGAAGGGGTTTGGAAGGGAGATAAAAGTGCAGGAAAGCAAAAGAGGAGAAGAGAAAGAAGATTCAAGGAAACGCAGTAGAGGATAAGAGACGAAGAGGAAGTACCAGGATACAGAAACGAAGAAGAAAGGAAAGATATAAAGTAAAAGAGGCTGAAAAGTTTAGAAGAGGCACAGCAAGGTGATGCTAAGACAAGGGGAGAGAATGGGGCGGGGAAGAGAAGGAGGAGGATGGGGGTAGGGGAAGAGAAGGAGGAGGATGGGGTAGAGGAAGAGAAGGAGGAGGGATGGGGGTATGGGAAGAGAAGGAGGAGGATGGGGGTATGGGAAGAGAAGAAGGAGGATGGGGTAGGGGAAGAGAAGGAGAGGATGGGGGTAGGGGAAGAGAAGGAGAGATGGGGGTAGGGGAAGAGAAGGAGGAGGATGGGGGTAGGGGAAGAGAAGGAGGAGGATGGGGGTAGGGGAAGAGAAGAAGGAGGATGGGGGTAGAGGAAGAGAAGGAGGAGGATGGGGGTAGGGGAAGAGAAGGAGGAGGATGGGGGTAGGGGAAGAGAAGAAGGAGGATGGGGGTAGAGGAAGAGAAGGAGGAGGATGGGGGTAGGGGAAGAGAAGGAGGAGGATGGGGGGTAGGGGGTAGGGGAAGAGAAGGAGGAGGATGGGGGTAGGGGAAGAGAAGGAGGAGGATGGGGGTAGGGGAAGAGAAGGAGGAGGATGGGGGTAGGGGAAGAGAAGGAGGAGGATGGGGGTAGGGGAAGAGAAGGAGGAGGATGGGGGTAGGGGAAGAGAAGAAGGAGGATGGGGATAGGGGAAGAGAAGGAGGAGGATGGGGGTAGGGGAAGAGAAGGAGGAGGATGGGGGTAGGGGAAGAGAAGGAGGAGGATGGGGGTAGGGGAAGAGAAGGAGGAGGATGGGGGTAGGGGAAGAGAAGAAGGAGGATGGGGGTAGAGGAAGAGAAGGAGGAGGATGGGGGTAGGGGAAGAGAAGGAGGAGGATGGGGGTAGGGGAAGAAAGGAAGGAGGATGGGGGTAGGGGAAGAGAAGGAGGAGGATGGGGGTAGGGGAAGGGGAGACAAGGGAACAATACCTAGCTTGATGCATTACCATAAGATGAGACAACCACCTGCTGCTGCTGCCGCTGTGTTGTGCGGCGCGGGCTCCCAGATATTGGTTCGGGCCGTTTTTCCTCCTTTTAATATTTGGCGGAAATGTATTCTCGCTTGGTTTCATTCGTTTCTGCGCTGATAGTTCTTATATTCATGTATTAATTTATCTGTTCGTGGTTTGCTTTCTGTGAGCTTGTTTATTACGAAGCTGTACAGTTTGCGGGTAAAAAAGTTTAAATATCATCGGCACTAAATGAGTTGTCGAAAACTTTTTGGTCTGCCAATGCTCGAAAAATATATTATTCGTCTCGAAACATTTTGACAATATTGATTGGTATTGGGCTATTGTTGTACAAGGTAAATATACAACTGTTGTAAGAATTACCGAATTTAATTTTTTGAATTAACAGTAAGACATCCCCCTTTTCTTCTTAACAGCTTATACATTAATTATAAGCTTAAAATTACCACAGGAATTTACCAACCCTCCCCGCTCTCCTTTCTTTCTTTTAGTCTCAGTCTCTCTCTCTCTCTCTCTCTCTCTCTCTCTCTCTCTCTCTCTCTCTCTCTCTCTCTCTCTCTCTCTCTCTCTCTCTCTCCCCCCCTCTCTCTCTCTCTCTCTCTCTCTCTCTCTCTCTCTCTCTCTCTCTCTCTCTCTCTCTCTCTCTCTCTCTCTCTCTCTCTCTCTCTCTCTCTCTCTCTCTCTCTCTCTCTCTCTCTCTCTCTCTCTCTCTCTCTCTCTCTCTCTCTCTCTCTCTCTCTCTCTCTCTTTCACTCTCTCTCTCTTTCACTCTCTCACTCTCTCTCTCTCTCTCTCTCTCTCTCTCTCTCTCTCTCTCTCTCTCTCTCTCTCCCTCTCTCCCTCTCCCTCTCCCTCTCTTTCTCTGTCTCTCCCTCACTCCCTCTCCCTCCCTCTCTCCCTCTCCTTCTCTCTCTTTCTCCCTCCCTGCCTCCCTCCCTCCCTCCCTCCCTCCACCTTCCCCTCTTCCTCCCTCCCCCCACCTCCCCTTCTTCCTTCCCCCTCCTGTCCCTGAATAATACCACTAACAGTTGGTTCCTCTCTCTCCCACAGGTGCAAGGCCCCCGGCAGATTCCTGGAGAACCTCCCGGAGACGTCGGTGATCGTGTGCTTCCACAACGAAGCGTGGTCGGTGCTGCTCCGGACCGTCCATTCCATCCTGGATAGGTCGCCGCCGCAGTTCCTCAAGGAGATCATCCTCGTCGACGACAACTCTGATATGCGTGAGTAGTCTCGGGGGGACGGGACGGACGGAGTGCTGGAGGTGGGAAGGGGAGAGGGAAGAAGAAGAGGGAGAGGGAGAAGCGAGGAGAGGGGAGAGGAGGAGGAAAGGGGAGGATGGTTGTCGGAGAGGAATAAGAGGGGGTGGGGGAGGAAAGGGAGTGTGGGATCGGGTATTGGAGTTGAAGAAAGTGGAAGTGAAGGGGTGTTGAAGAGGGAAGTGGAAAGGGAGTGTGGAATTGGAGTGAGGAAGAGGGCGAGATTGGGTGTTGCTGAGGGAGGAGGAGGAGGAGGAGGAGGATATGGAGGTGGAGAAAGTGGAAGTGGAAGTGGAAGTAGAAGTAGAAGTGGAGGTGAAGGAGGTGGAGGTAGAGGTAGAGGTAGAGGAGAAGTAGAAACTGGAGATAAGAATGAATTAGAAGACAGAAGTGAGACTTAATTAACGATGGGAAGATGAAGGAAGGGAAAAAAACAATTTCTTGATTAAGGAAGGAGAATGATATATAAGAATGCCAGCGAAAGATTACGATGGCGAGACACTGCGTGTTTCAAGATACATACAGACATTTACATATACATAGATACATACATGCATAATTCATGTGTGTGTGTATGTATATATATATATATATATATATATATATATATATATATATATATATATACATATACACATACACATACACACACACACACACACACACACACACACACACACACACACACACACACACACACACACACACACACACACACACACACACACACACATATATATACAATATAATATGTGCATGTGTGTATGCATAAATATTGGTGTGATGGTGTGCCTTCGTATCCGTGGGCGTTTAGAAATCCAGTCCGCATTCATCCATCCACCTCACCTGAGACAAAGCCAGAGCACTCGCGAGAGCCTTAGCCTCAGAACCCCGAAATGCGCGGCTCGCCAGCATTAGCATTCATCAGCGGCATGAGCGAGTCCCAGTTCGTTGTTGGGCGTGCTAATTGCGTCGCTATTTGCCAATCGTATAGCCAGAGTCTTCGAAGTTAGGCGGCGGTAGTTACGTGTTCTAGTTAACAACTCCGTGAATGTCGTCGGTGTTTGGGTCGTAACGCGCTCGCCCCGGACCCTATGGTTGCAACTCCGACGGGGTTTACTCCAGGAACGCACGCACTCCTGAGAAATTGCTTTGGGTTTCAGTGGGAAAGCGTCGAAGGGTGGGATTAATGAGTAAATGAACGAATGTATTGAGTGATGCTTGAGATTGGTGTGACGTCTTCCAAGTAGACATGTGTGTGCTATGCTATACGGACGCGTACACCCTCCTTTGCCAAGCATGTATCCAAACATTGTCCATAGGAGGCTATCCCTCGTTCAGTAGAGGAGAAAGGAGGAGGCGGAGGAAGGCAGCGAGACTGAAAGGACAATGTATAAAGTTTGGTGTTAAGTATTTGTTTGGAGACAAGGGCCTAGCAGAGACTGTTAGCGAACAGCTGCTCGAGAGAGCGTATGTACAGCTTTACACATAAACATAAAGCACACCCTTACACACATACGCGCGCACACACACACACACACGCACACGCACACGCTCTCTCTCTCTCTCTCTCTCTCTCTCTCTCTCTCTCTCTCTCTCTCTCTCTCTCTCTCTCTCTCTCTCTCTCTCTCTCTCTCTCTCTCTCTCTCTCTCTCTCTGAAAAGCACTGTGGAGAGATGGGACAGGATAAGGGTAGAAGTGTGATATTGATATGTGGGGGAGGGAGTGACTGAGAAAAAAAGAGATAGAGAGAAGGGCGGAGAGGGGAAGGGGAAAACTGTGTTGCTAGAGAGAAAACAAATAAAGAAGCAGACAGAGCAAGACATGGAGCCTTGTTGAGGGAAGGGTGTCGAGAGGCAAGCCGGCAGACAGGTAGACAGCAAC
>BOPN01002961.1:48672-51172 GCA_017312705.2 Penaeus japonicus | reverse complement strand
TCCCTCTCAATAGAGTAGATGAATGAATAGACACTGATGGAGAGATGAATGGACAGAAATTGAGGGATCAGATAAATAGGTAGAAGGAAGGGAATAGATATATAGAAATGAGAGAATAGATACATGAAGGAAAATGATACAATATGTAAATAAATACAAATATAGAGGCTGATAAAGAGTAGAAAATAAGGAAATAGATAGATGAAATTCAGGGTATAGATAACTGAATGAGAATAAACGAATAGATAGATAAGATTGAATTTGATCGACGAATGGCATAAATTTAATTCTTTTAATAGCGATTTAGATAAAAACAGACAGCCGCTCTTAATACATAGCGCTTCGTGTTCAAAGCAGATGGCCTGCATAAGGTGAACGTTAATCCTGTTAGGGCAAATGTGCAACGTTTACGATTCCACTTAATCCGGGGGAAATTTCAAACGTTTGATCAACAAGTATTAAATGTACTTTAGATGGCTAAAGTTAGGAGATTTAATAAGACTGATTTACAACGGGAGTTCAGACACTCCCTAAATCTTCCTTTTAAAGTAAAGTGCTGTTTGTAAGTCTTGCTCTCTTCTCTCTTTCTTTCTTTCTTTGCACTCATTCACTTTACTCAAGAGAAAGGAGAGAGAGAAAGCATTGGAAGAAAAAAACTAACAGATAAGAGAGGGAGGGAAAAAATGAAAAACTGAATGGTAGGAAAGAGAGGGAGTGGGAGATAGAGAGAAAGAAAAGGGGCGAGGGAGAGCGAAAGACGAAGATTGGTGGAGAGTGGGCGTGAGAGGAGAAAGAAACTTTCAGCACCGTCAAAGAGTTATTGTGTCCTTCCGGCGCCATAATTACTTAAGGCAGCCACGTCCCCACGTCCCAATCACTCCCAATCGGCATTGCAACTTCATTAGCTCCCATTGTGCTGCGCCATTGCAATTATCTCCTGTTGCTTCCATCAACATTATCAACCGCTCTCTCTCTCTCTCTCTCTCTCTCTCTCTCTCTCTCTCTCTCTCTCTCTCTCTCTCTCTCTCTCTCTCTCTCTCTCTCTCTCTCTCTCTCTCTCTCTCTCTCTCTATCTTTCTCTCTCTCTCTCTCTCTCTCTCTCTCTCTCTCTCTCTCTCTCTCTCTCTCTCTCTCTCTCTCTCTCTCTCTCTCTCTTTCTCTCTCTCTCTCTCTCTTCTTCTTCTTCTTCTTCTTCTTCTTCTTCTTCTTCTTCTTCTTCTTCTTCTTCTTCTTCTTCTTCTTCTTCTTCTTCTTCTTCTTCTTCTTCTTCTTCTTCTTCTTCTTCTTCTTCTTCTTCTTCTTCTTCTTCTTCTTCTTCTTCTTCTTCTTCTTCTTCTTCTTCTTCTTCTTCTTCTTCTTCTTCTTCTTCTTCTTCTTCTTCTTCTTCTTCTTCTTCTTCTTCTTCTTCTTCTTCTTCTTCTTCTTCTTCTTCTTCTTCTTCTTCTTCTTCTTCTTCTTCTTCTTCTTCTTCTTCTTCTTCTTCTTCTTCTTCTTCTTCTTCTTCTTCTTCTTCTTCTTCTTCTTCTTCTTCTTCTTCTTCTTCTTCTTCTTCTTCTTCTTCTTCTTCTTCTTCTTCTTCTTCTTCTTCTTCTTCTTCTTCTTCTTCTTCTTCTTCTTCTTCTTCTTCTTCTTCTTCTTCTTCTTCTCCTCTTCTTCTTCCTCCTTCTCCTCTTCCTCTTCCTCCTTATCCTCCTCCTCCTCCTCCTCCTCCATCTCCTCCTCCTCCTCTTCCTCCTCCTCCTCCTCCTCCTCCTCTTCCTCCTTCCTCTTTCTCCATCTCCTCCGTTCTTGGTTCACTGAGCAGAAATAAAAGAGAAAACATCGCAGGGTTAATACTGATAAGGAGGAAGCTTTTGTGAGCGTCCGCTAGAGGGGAGTAGTGAGGGGGACCGACCCCCCTTTTTTCCCCTCGAGTCGAATGGTCTCCGAGTGACCGATTTTTATTTTTTTCTTGTCCCATTTCTAGTGACGATGTGTACCAATGGGAGCGCCCTTCGCTTTTTCACTTGCGAATGTCGATGATTTCACGATATTTTCACGGGGTTATCTGCGCTTTCAGATCCTCATTTGTCTTCTCGCCTACGTCTTTTCCTCATACAAATGTTTTCCTCCTTGCCCTCCTCCTCTTTTCCCTCCTTTTCCTCTTTTCGTACCTTATCTTCCTCTTTCTTTTCCTTTTCCTCCTTCTCATTCTCCAACTTTTATTCCTCCGTCTCTCCTCCTCCTCCCCTCCTCCTCCTCCTCCTCCTCCTCCTCCTCCTCCTCCTCCTCCTCCTCCTCCTCCTCCTCCTCCTCCTCCTCCTCCTCCTCCTCCTCCTCCTCCTCCTCCTCCTCTTCCTCTTCCTCCTCTTCTTCCTCTTCCTCAGAATTCACTTTAATAAATTCTCAATCTCACTAAAAAGAAAATTAAAACTAGAAATAAACAAATAGATATGGATAAATAACATGAAAAATTATGAATGGCGTCTCTGGATCCAGATCTTGTATCATTCACGACATA
>BOPN01002961.1:41172-46172 GCA_017312705.2 Penaeus japonicus | reverse complement strand
TCCCCTCGCCCGCAAATATCCTTCCCCATCGCGGTTCGCAATCATTTCCCTTCCTCAAGATCCTCCCTGGTGCTAATTTTGTTGTCCCGTCGATCATGCTTTGCCTCTGTTGTCGGGAACGTAACTCTTTTGGTTTTTATTATTTTTCACAATTTCTTTCTTTCTTCCGTTTTTTTTTTTTTTTTTTTTTTTTTTTTTTTTTTTTTAAGGTACCCCCTCCCTCTCTCCTCTTTCTCATCGTTTTTCTCACTCTCACTCTCTCCTTCCATCCCACCCTCCCTCCTTTCCACCTTCCCACTTTCCCTTCCTTCCTCCTTCCATCCCACCCTCCCTCCTCCCTTTCCCCTCGGCCCCTCCCCTTCTCTCCTCTTCTCTCTCCCTCTCTTTCTGTCTCTCTCCCATAACCTCTCTCTCTTTCCTCCATTTCTACCACACTCTCATCCTCTGCTCTCCACTTCCATCCCTCAACCCCTCCTTCTTTTCCCCTTCTCCCTTCCCCGCTACCGTCACAAACCTACTAAAATCACACAATATGAACACTATGTGTATTTTATGTAAGATCATCACAACACCATTACACATTCTTTTAATAACTCGATATGCACGAAGGTTATGACATATACACACAAACATGAACTTTATCTGTGTACCTCCTTCATAGGCTATTCATCATGCATCACATTCGATCATCATATGTTGCCCAGTTCTATGTTTTGTGTGAATAGTCACCGTTAACACAATGCTTGCTACTGGTTCAGGGTGGCTGGAGCCGTTACTAGACTCCGTGGCTCGGAACAGCTGGGCAGTGGCCACTCCGGTGATTGATGTTTTAGACGACACTTCACTCGAGTACAAGTATCAGGACAAGACACTCAGCGTTGGTGGCTTTGACTGGACGCTAGAGGTACACGAGTCATCCTTGTCTTGTCTATGCGTACGATTTCTCTTCTCTTTTTCCTAAGGGAATCTTTACCGGTCAGAACATGAACTTATTTAGAACACTAAGACTATGGGAAGACTCGATTCCATTCATAACATACCGCTGAGTTTGAACACACTTCATAGATTCATCTACCTACAAAGCAGATGCACATGAATGCTTGTATCTATGACATAACCTGTTATGGAATCTGCCTGTCAGAAAGTGTAGAAGAGATGCAAAAGATGATTAGCACGCCCATAGAAGTTACATCATCCTTTGCACCAGGATGATATGAATGAATCAGGGAATACTTAAAGCAGCCTAAAATACTAACAACTCAATCCCTCTTCGTCGGCAATGACTTAGTGAAAGGAGGTGACCGCTTCCCGTAGATTTGTTGTTCAAAGAACCCGTGTCTACACGAATTCAGTGAAATGTTCATGTTACTGCGGTTCCTTTCACTTGCATGACATTGTCTGATCAGATTCCTTGATCAGCCAGTATAAAGTATCTGGCTAGTTAATTGGTTCAAACTGTGGATTGAATGTTTTGTCTTGGCCCTCCATCTCTCTCTCCTTCAGTCCGACTCTACACTGCTCACGATCTTTCTTACTGGTCCCTTTTTGTCGACGCCTGTTCTCCATCTATCTCCTACTCCTCTAAGACTCCTTCATGAATGTCAGTCATATCCTCCATGTAAATCGGCAAAGATCTCACGAGGCTAAAACACTCCACGACGACTCACCGGCGAGGCAAAGACGTGTGTGCAAGCGACGCTTATCGTGACGAAAACATCCGTCGAGACGTGTGCGTGTCCGTGGGTGGCACTGTCGATGAATCGGATTTCTGTGGACGCTTATTTCTTATTCATGTATCGCTCGAAAAAAAGAAGAAAATACAATTTATCTAGTAATAAAGAGCGCGTGATGTGCAATTGAATGAGGTTTGATTTTATTTTGAACCTTATGTGAAACATGAAACTGTACGCCCGTTTTACAAGCCATGCGATGCCCTTGCAAGTTCGCATGTGCATGCTTGCGTGTGTGGGTATGTTATTTTTCATGTATACTATGTGTATTTGTGTATGTTTGTGTGCCACCTTCTGCAAGAGCGTGATCGGGACGACCAAACTGACATGCCCTGCCACCTTAGGTTGGCTGGAGCCACTGCTGAGACGCATCGCCCTCGACCCCCACATCGTCGTGTGTCCAGTCATTGACGTCATCTCCGACGACGACTTCGAGTACCACTACCGCGACTCCTCTGGCGTGAATGTAGGCGGCTTCGACTGGAACCTGCAGGTGTGGCTCTCACGCCCTTCATGTGCACGCCTAGACTCACACAGCCCTACGCCCGTGACAAGGCAGAGGGAGCAGCAGTTCCCCTCGGTCCTTTCCGGCTTTACTCTTACGTGACCTGACGCTCCACAGGGCTATGGGGACACACAACATACTCGGCTGTGCTGAAGCAGCGCGAAGTCGCCCGTCAAGATCAAAATGAGAAACCACAATGGAGATTTGCCTGTGCATCTTCCATAGATAACTCCTCTGCTACCCAACTGTACAATCTAACTGCATGATGGCTTCCCAGGCTATTAACACTAACAACGGCTCTCTAAAGGTTTTCTGTGGTTCCCTTTCTCTCGTAAGGTCATAGAGCATCACAGCTTCAGATTACTGCGTCGCCGAGGCTGAAAAGCGCATATAGAAACTGATGAATTGTGTATGCTTTCAGCATCGGTAGTATTTGTCTCATTTGGTTTTCTTATTTTCAGTTTTGTGATTTGCTGTTTTTAATTTATGATTACTTTAAGTTGTCTTTAATTTTGATTAGTTTTATACTGATGATATTTCTTCTTTGCAGAAAACACACACACACACACACACACACACACACACACACACACACACACACACACACACACACACACACACACACACACACACACACATATATATATATGTGTGTGTGTATGATTATATATATATATATATATATATATATATATATATATATATATATATATATATACATACACACATACATATACATACACATATACATACACATACACATACACATACGCATACACAATGTGTGTGTGGTTATGTATATATTTTTTATTCATTTGAACATTTACAGTATTCACTTTTTTAAGTTGCAGATAAGTTATGGGACAAGAAAGGCCGTTTTGTGTGCTAAAATGGTGGTAAATCTAAACACTATTTTGGGCAACAGAACTTAAATGAAAAGCCGATTTATTTAACATTTGTTTACATACCCTTAAATGTTTCATCACCAAGCCATTATACCAGAAGCTTCCTCTTTCCCTTGTGTTTTTGTTCACCTTATCCACACTTGTCACCAGCTTTGTCCTGTCACCAAGACCTAACCAGGATCCAACAATATTACTTTGGTTACCTCATCCTATCCAGCATCAAGCACGATAGATTCTGGTACCTTGTCCTATCCTGGATCGAGCGATATCCTGCCCTGTGTCTTGTTCTATACAGTGATATCAGATGTTCGTCCTATCAAGGAACCAGTGATATCCTCATTAGTACCTCAACCTATCCAGGATCTAGTGATTTCCTGTCCGGTGCCTCATCCTACCCAGGATTCAGCAGTATCCTGTCCAGTTCCTTACCCTGCCCGCTTCAGTGTTCTTCCAACAACTCCCGTCCAAGAACCCGGCAAAGCTAGGAACCGTCAAAAGTTCCATTGCATAGATCCATAACCTGTGTATGAAACCAAGTCCTACGAATTCCATGTCCAAGTCCAAATCAAGAATTTCAAGAGTCCTGAACCCTTGTGTGCATCCTGTCAACCAAGCAGTACCTGATTCTACCATCCTGTGCACCCTGCCCACCCCATCCCGCGCTCCTCAGATTCTGGATCCATGTCCGTCACACTGACTGGCCCTGAACCAGGCACTGAAGTTGCAGGTTGCTTGAACAGGTTGGCTGGAGCCTCTGCTCGACCGCATTGCCCGAGACCCCTCAAACGTCGTATGTCCGGTGATTAACAGCTTAAGAGACGACACTCTGGAATTCCATTACCATAAGGATCCATCCAGGATTTCAGTCGGGGGGTTCAAGTGGAGCTTGATCGTAAGTTGGGCCTGGAGAAGGGCTCAAGCTTGGTGACAAATGCTGGTGAAGGAACGAGGGGAGCTTGTTATATTTATGTGGTTGTTATTCAATTTTTAAAGCTTTTTTTCATGCTAAAACTTTTACGGAAGCAAATCTAGCAAGGACAGCCTATACCAAGACTATACCAAGACTTAAAGCTTAAACGGCTATCGTATTCTGACTGGTAGACTGAATATCATCTTACAGTTGCGTGGTATCGGTATCAGATTTTCCTGATATATTAACAGTGAATTTTCCATGATGACTATAATAAATGAATGTACATTGTTATTCATTGCATTGAGAAAGGTTTACAAGATATATTTGTTGGATACAGTATGCAACATGAACATTTCAAAGCCATACAAGAGCCTCCTGTTGTGCTGCAGGGTTAAGGGTCTTTCAAAAGACAATGTGACTTTGTGTTTCTTCAGTGTGGAGTTTGCTATTATGATGACCAAGTAATGGTTGCCTTAGGTTGGCTGGAACCTCTGTTGGACCGCATCGCACGCAACCCTCAAGCTGTACTTTGCCCATCCATTGACACTATCAAGGACGACAGTTTTAAGTATGTGGTGGCACTGAGGGATGGGATACCTCCTGTTGGGGGGTTTAAGTGGAACCTGCAGGTATGACAGCATAAAGACGGACAACTTTGGGAGATTTATTTGGTGATGGTTTGAGAAATATCAGATCAGACAGGTAAATGGGTTTTCATTGAACTGGTGTTCAAGCGTATTCGACCAAGACTTTATACTTTATTTTTATTTTATGCTTCTGCTTGAAGTCTCCAATTAAGGATGTACTTCCGTTTGTTTTGGGCAATGTTTCTCACTGGTCACTTCTGTACCTCAGGCTGGTTGGAGCCCCTTCTTGACAGGATAGCAAGATCCCCCACCAATGTCCCCACCCCTGAAATTGATCTAATAATGGATGACACACTTGAA
>BOPN01002961.1:31172-36172 GCA_017312705.2 Penaeus japonicus | reverse complement strand
CAAGGACTCGATAACTTGGTGGACAGACATACTTTCTTCCCTGAATAGCTGAATGCTATGATTTTGATCCATCGTAGCAGGAGTGTTCTACAGACTGAATAAGTGAATTCTGCAGTAATTACATGTGTATGAAATATGTGTGTGTAGTTGGCACAACTACTCCATTTCCGAACGCAATAGATCGGACGCGGCAACTACAATATGATTGTGTGATTCACGACGCACGGGTTGCACTGATTCGTCCTTCCGCACGCATTTCATTCCCATTTTGATCATGAATAAGCCGAGAGAGACAGGAGTTCCTGGATGGTCACAAGTATATCGAAACGACCAAGACGCGAAGCTGCTACTAAGCTCTGTTCATATCTGTCTATGCTTTGCCCCATAGGATGGCTGGAACCCATGCTCGACAGGATAGCCAGAGACCCTTCCAATGTTGTCACACCCGATATAAACATTATAAGCGATAGCACATTTCAATTCATCTACGGGAAAGAGACCCAGGCGGTAGGCGGATTTGACTGGGGACTGCAGGTATGTTTGAGTTATCGCGTGAAAGAGTCGTGGCGCTGCTGCAAGATGTGCTACTGTGACGTCGGGTAGTTCTTCAGTGTGGGACGTTTGTTCCTCTGTCCCTGTTATGATCACGCTGGTGTTGGAGCTTCAGATCGTGCGTTTATATTGCTTCCAGAAGCTTCTCTGTGAAAAATCCATCTTCTTCCAAGCACCTATAAAAAGGCAGATTGTGATATGAGTGATATGCTCCGCGAAGTCCTACCAATGTTCTTAGGTGACGGTGTCTGGTCCCGGTCGCAGGTCTTACCCCGTGTGCTTCCGGGACAACCGGTAGAGTGCTAACGTCGGCGCCTTTTAGCTATATAGATCGTCGGCTCAGCACGATTGCGCTGTCGATAATCTAAATGAGAGTAGCAAATGATTGTGACTGTTTATCAACATTATCATAAAGGAGCATATTGCCCATAATGGTGTAAAAAGCAGCTGATGTTTAGACAAGTAAATACTGAAATTACATGTGATTTGGCCCAGTTTGGCTGTGCTTTTGAACTAGTTTTTGTGTGTTACAAGATTACAGTGAACTTTTCAATATCAGATAACTGAATTAACTCGTGTTTGAAAAGTGTGAGTTTTGTATACACACACACACACACACACACACACACACACACACACACACACACACACACACACACACACACACACACACATATACATATACATATACATATATACATATGTATATATGTATACATTTGCATATGTATATATATATATATATATATATATATATACAGTATATATATATATATATATATATATATATATATATATATATATATACACACATACATACACATACATATACTGCATATGCGTACCCACATACATATATACGCGTACATGTCCCTCTAGAGAGTGTGTAGGTAACTGAAACTGTGACTAACCCTGTTCTACTCACGGTGCTCCGCCAAGGTGAGCCCTGGGTGAGCCCTGGGTGAGCCCTCGTGAGCCCCTGTGTTGAAGAGTCCATGTCGCAGGTTGGCTGGAGCCCCTCCTCGACCGCATCGCTCGCGACCCCACCAATGTCGTGTGCCCGGTCATCGACGTTATAAGCGACGACAACTTCCAGGCGAGACTGTCGAAGGCGCGAGACGTCCAGGTCGGAGGATTCAACTGGGGGCTCATTGTACGATATCGCTGACGTCATTCTGGTTCCAAACACACTGGCTCACTGTTCAAACGTTGATGGTTCAGTTGGAGACGTGTATATGGGCTCAAACATGCTAAATCATCAAGCCTATATATCACGCTTGACATCATGATAATTTTCTTGTAGATGCTTTACCATATAAATGCTTGCCACACCTAAAATGTTACCATAAACGGCATGGAGAGTGACGTATGTTGTATATTGATTGGTAGATTTGTAGGGAAAAGTGGAGTATGAATTGACATTGCAACTTGTAGCGTTTATTTCTGTCGGTGTACACCTTGGGCTCTGAAAAATATGAAAGGGTTTGAAGAATGCCCAGATTTTGTGTGTGTTCTGTTCTGTGTTTATTAGACGTGAGTGATTTTTTTCCTATTTTTTGCACATTATTCATGCCAAGTTTCGCAGAGATGTGCCTTGTACGAACTGCTCACTGTGTCGAGTTTGTTTTGGATTGTCACTGATTCTAAAAGGTGCTTTTGTGTACGTACTGTATATTTGTCCTTTTATGGAAAGGATGGGTGTATCGTAAGGAAACGATATTTATACTTTCTAGATACAGAAACGATTTCAGCCTATGATATATTTCACCGGATAAACAGGTAACATCCCCGTATGTTCCCGAATTAGTTTAGCTATTTTTTCAATGTTATTCCCAAGTTCCCGATGTAATTAGTTTTGTTTCATCCAGATATATAAGTTCCTTCCCTGGATTATATGACTCCACTCCCCACTCCCCACTCCCCACCCCAACAACTCCCACCCTCTAGATTCAAGACCAAGCCTGGGCGAAACCAACAGAGAACGAGCTTGAACAGTAGTGGAGGTGAATGTTAAAAATGCCTTCTGTGAGACTGTGGGATTATCCTCCCTGCACCTCTGAGGGAAAAAAGCTTTCTTTGCCCTGACACAGCGCCCCCTTCCCTAAAAATCCATGTATCTTGTGAGAATATCCTTCTCCGGCGCCCTCAGAAAAGAAAGCTTTCTATGTCGTTTTCCAATATCCTTTCTGGTCATCCTCCAAATAGAAAGCTTTCCATATCCTGTGGGGGTATACGTCATCGACGCCCCAGAAGAGAAAGCTCTCTCTGTCCTTCTGTGAGAATATCCCTCCTCAAAGCCCCCCGGAAAAGGAAGTTTATTCTCTTTCTATATATAATATAACCCCCCCCTCCCCCGGCGTGATCACCCTCCTCCACTTGGCCGTTCTCGCCGTAGGTTGGCTGGAGCCGCTCTTAGACCGCATTGGCCGCAACTGGACGTCCGCGGTCACGCCCGTTATAGACGTGATCAGCGACGACACGCTAGAGTACACGTACTCGTCGTTCGTGGCGGTCGGAGGCTTTGATTGGAATCTGCAGGTAGCCGGACGACGGAAGGTCGAATTCGCTTTTCCGCATGATGCCAGTCAGTGTTTCTGGTGACCCTGCTGGAACTCTGTCATGAAGTCACGATGGCGATGCTAGTTAAGATGCACTCATTGCATAGTTACCAGTCGATTTGTTGGTTTATGCCCCAGTTCCTGGTCAGTATTTGACGGGAGAACCGCATGAAATAAACCATAGGTAGTTATATATCTTTTTAATTATTTTATTTGGTTGTCTTGTTCCTTTAAGCTCGACGTGATATTGGCTGTCACTCCGTTCGACGGGCACTCTAGGTGCACGTCGCTCTGCGTTCGGAGCTCGGATTTGCTGATTTACGCACGCGCGCGCTCACACACACACACACACACACACACACACACACACACACACACACACACACACACACACACACACACACACACACACACACACACAACATATATACACACATACACAGTCTCTCTCTCTCTCTCTCTCTCTCTCTCTCTCTCTCTCTCTCTCTCTCTCTCTCTCTCTCTCTCTCTCTCTCTCTCTCCATCTCCATCTCCATCTCCCTCTCCCTCCCTCCATCCCTCTCTCTTTCTCTTTCTCTCTCTTTCTCACGAGCTCACACTCACACGACTCACGCTCACTCACACACTGCGCATAGCTACATGCGAATCAGCATGATCCGAGTGAGTGACAAGTGTTAGCTTTTTTCGTTGTTCGTTTCCCATTTTTCGTTTGTGAACGACATTTTCTTCCGTTGTTGTTTGGATGTAATGCAAGTAAATGAACCAATTCGTTCCATTTATTTGTACAGCCTTAATTCAGATATTTTTATGTAAATTTTGTGTTTTATTTGTTTTTATGATTGCTTTGTGATGCCCAATGATTCGTGCCTTTTAGATTTATGGACTGGATTTGCATGACTTTTCCTTACATATCTCTGATCATAACTGCATGAGCTTTTCCCATTCACTGCCTTTTCTCGCTTTTGAAATGTAGCACTCTGTATTTTTGCAATTCATATATATATATATATATATATATATATATATATATATATATATATATATATATATATATATTTATATATATATGTATGTATGTATATATGTATGATTCGCACCTGTGTCGTAGCTTTGTTTAATCTCAATCAGTATTTTCCAGTATTTGCTGGTCATGATTTCAATTAGCAGGAATGTTTCTAATGCTTGTACTTAATGTTGATGATAATTGTAATACATAAATTGCATAGTTTTACTATAGTTTTGACAGCTGCATATATTTAAAGTAATCACAGCTAAAGAAAAGTTTAGAGAAAAAGAAAAATAGAAATAGAGTAACGTAGTTCCCGGTGAGTTGCCGTAAAGTACTTCTTCATCAGGATTTTACATCGGCAGGGATTTTTTCAATTTAATATGGTTCTTAAAATCCCGCTGTGATTAATCCCCCGCCCATTGCGCAGTTCAACTGGCACGCCATCCCGCAACGGGAGCGCGCGCGCCACCAGCACCCCGCCGAGCCAGTGCAGTCGCCCACCATGGCGGGCGGCCTCTTCGCCATCGACAAGGCCTTCTTCGAGAGGCTCGGGACCTACGACTCCGGCTTCGACATCTGGGGCGGAGAGAACCTCGAGCTCTCCTTCAAGGTGACGGGACTTCTCCCCTACGCGGGGGATGTGTGTGTGTAGTGGGGTCGGGGGTTGAGAAGGCTTTTTTATCTCACTATTCTTAGGATATTTTTCTCTCCCCTTTAATTTTTTTTTCATTTGTCATTATCTTTTCTTCAGTATCATATTTTTAGTTAATTTTCTCTGTTTTTTTTTTATTATTATTCACAAATTATTTTTAAAAAGATCTTCCAAATTATATTTAAGTTGTCTTCGTTTTGGTAGATTCCGGATTTGCTATTTATGTAGA
>BOPN01002961.1:23672-26172 GCA_017312705.2 Penaeus japonicus | reverse complement strand
GCAAGATGTTCACATTCATTTTCACTTGCTTTTGCCTTTCGGAAGTAATCTGTATTTTCCCTCTTTTTTCTTTTTAGTGAATATGTTTGCGCTGTGTGCTCTTTCTTCTCGTTATTTTCTTTCACTGGTCCTTATATTCTTTTAGTTCCTATAAGAGTGGTTCATATGTTAATTACAAAGTGTGAAACAAACTATTTGACCGAATAGTGTATCAACCTCATGATTGGTTCCACAACTGTTGCATGTGACTGCAGACGTTTGGTGTGGTGATGGGCTGACAAACTGGCTTTTAACACTTGTGGGGTTTTTAGCGCACAATGCTTTCCTCTCATATTCGACAATAGACATTTCTCACATGTTGCTAACTCCTTATAAAGTCTGTAGAACAGTCACCTGTCTTATACCACATAAATGAAGATTCAACAATGAAGATTATCCTACTATGACAGATGTCAGAAATACCATTTCTTCTTTCCCATAATGAAGTTAGTGTTGCAGTGAAAGGGTAACATAGGACTGTTGACTATTTTCCCGACTGCAACCAGGATAATTTGCATCTTACAGCTGGTTAATTATAGAGAAAAGCATAAGAAATAGTGAATTGGTATACACAGGGTGAAGAGTTTTTTGTAATTATGTGTCATACAATTATGACATATGAATATTATTTTGGATCTTGCAGTTGTTTGAAGAAAGTGTGCATGTATGTGTGTGTGTATGTATGTATGTCTGTGAGAGAGAGAGAAAGAGAAAGAGAGAGAGAGAAAGGAAATATGTAAATGCACTTGTGTGTATTCTGTTATATTCTTAGAAATGTGATCAAGATTGTTAATAATACGGCAGTTTGATATATAGAGGTGCTTTGAGATTTTGGGCATTCCTAGATTACTGGACAAAAACTGTCGAACTCAGTTGTGTAAGCTATAAGTATTTATAGGATCTTACATTACTAGTTAGTAAATTTAAATATTGATGACTGAAATACATATTTGCAAGAAAATTTTATTTCTATTGCATTTTCTATGGAAATCTCATGTGATGTGTGCATGTGTGTGTATGGATGTATGTGCTCAGTATTACATCTGTGTATGTATCTTAGGTTACACATATAATTAATGTATATAATCTTACATTTGATTAAAATCTGATAAATGTCAGGTGATGCTATTAAACAGCAAATACATTATAAAATGTAAAAAATCTTTCCCTGTTAAAAAGTAACTTTTTTCAACAAATTGACAATTCATCTAAATGAGGCTGTTCTAGTATCCTGATCTGACAATTTAAAGATCTATTTTAGTTAAAATTAGGATGATAGCAAAGTGTCTTGAATAAAGTTTTAAAGACAGGATATATAGAATAATCGAATATTGCAAAATTATCATAAGATAGTGATATTTAAAAAATATATGAATTGAAAGTTGAATTTGACCCATACAGAAATAAAAAAAAGTTAGATAAAAGAATTCATGCACAATTGATTCAGCAGTAATGTTGTAATAAGCATGACATCTACATATCTGGTGGAGAGTATTCATATCCATTGATATCAATATCTTCCACATGAAGATACCAAAAGCAATAAAGCAAGCCTCAGACACAGACGTCACTAAGGGTCTAAAGAACTGATTGGGCTTCAACATTGCCCTTTGGCCATGTCCTCCTTGCTAACAGGTTCGCAACTTGGGTGCTGGCGGGTCTACTTGCCTCGACTCCCCTGCACGCAGGGCTAATTTACACAAAGCTGTGGGCCTCTACCCTTGTCATAAGCAAGGGGGTAATCAGGTAATCTAGTAGGGCAAACCACTAGTTGTTCTAGTATCCCATCTGTTTACTGTACAAGGTCTAGGTTAGGCAGCTTCAGAAGGATCAGCCAGAGGAGATGATGGCAGACAACAGTGGAAGGTTTGCATGGGCTTTACTGCTTGCTTTTGAGTAGCTTGAACTTGGCTTGGTGTGGAGTTCATGATACCCAATTTGTGTTGTGTTTTTGGTTCCTCTTCCCTTTCTTTGTTTAGGATTTTGCATGGCATGATTGTTTCTTACTTTTCAAGTATTACCGTTTCTCCTAATGTTTGTATGTCTGGAAGTAAACTTCGTAGGGATGGGAATGTGCACCCCAGAGTATGGTTCATATATATATATATATTTTCAGTTTCTTTGTCACTGGATGATTATTTACTCTGTTAGCATGTCCATAGTATCATATTAGGTTACTTGAGATAGATACTTCTAAATATATTTGAATTCATATGGCTCTTACGGGAAATGATAGGGTTGCTTATTTTTATTGTAATTTTCATTATTTTTGTACATGAAGTAACAGCAATCTTTTATAAGAGGTTAATGATTTTCAGATAATTTTGTAGCTCTTACTCAGTTCTATAACTCCTACTCGTTCATCTCTCCCACATTTCTAGTTTTTTTTGTTTTTTTTTTTTTTCTTATCAGTAGCTACTCAACATGGCAAATCATATTTATAATTATTTTTAGCTTCCAT
>BOPN01002961.1:6172-18672 GCA_017312705.2 Penaeus japonicus | reverse complement strand
TGTATGTATATGTATATATATATATCTATATATGTATGTATATATATATATATCTATATATGTATGTATATATATATCTATATATGTATGTAGATATATGTATATATATGTATGTATGTAATATATATGTATATATGTATGTATATATTAATGTATATATGTATATATGTATGTGTGTATATGTACATATATGTATATGTGTATATATGTATATGTATATATATGTATATATATATAGATGTATATGTTTATATATATATGAATCACAACAAACACAAACACAAAAACGTGCACATGACAGAATAATAAAACTGCCACTAATTGTAAAGGAAAAACTCGCGACGTTTCGAACTTTTAAAGAAAGTTCCACATCAGGCGAAAGCAATCCAAAAATGAATAAGAGAAGTAAATTTTGTAAAGAATATATAGGGAAAGGATGACAGTAGGAACAAGGGCTGAATCAGGTCACAGAAGGGTGTTTAAGGTCAGTTAATCTAGGGAATGCTTTTCCCACTAGAAAGGAGGTAAGATCATCCAACCCTCATTTTTCCTTTTCAATTAGTGGCAGTGTTTTATATATATATATATATATATATATATATATATATATATATATATATATATAGTGTGCTTTTGCATCACACGTGCCAACTACATGGGGATGTGTGCATGGGGACGCGCGCACGTGTGTGTGTGTGTGTGTGTGTGTGTGTGTGTGTGTGTATGTATGTATATATATATATATATGTGTATATATGTATATGTATATATATGTATATTTATATATATGTATATATACATATGTTTGTATATATATGTAAATATATGTATATTTATTATATATGTATATTTATATGTGTGTATATTTATATGTGTGTATATATGTATGTGTATATATGTATATGTATATTTATGTATATGTATATATATGTATATATGAGTATATATATGTATATATATGAATATATATATATATATATATATATATATATATATATATATATATATATATATATATGTATATAAGTATATGTGTATATATGTATATATATGTTTGTGTTTATATATGTATATGTATGTATATATAAGTATATATGTATATTTGTGTATATAGGTATATATGTATATATAGGTATATATGTATTTATATGTATATATGTATATATATATATGTATATGTATAGATATATATGTATATTTGTGTATATATGTATGTATATGTATATATGTATATTTCTATATATGTATATATGTATATTTGTATATATATAGGTATATATGTATATATATATGTATATTTGTATATATATATGTATATACATATGTATATATGTATATATATATGTATTTATGTATATGTATGTATATAGATATATGTATACGTATTTATATGTATACATATATATGTATATGCATATATATGTATATATATTTATATGTTTACGTATATATATGTATACGTATATATATGTATGTATTTATATGACTATGTCTACGTATATATATATGACTATGTTTATGACTATGCATGTGTACATACGTGTATGCATGTGTACACACGTGTATGCATGTGTACACACGTGCATGCATGTGTACACACGTGCATGCATGTGTACACACGTGCATGCATGTGTACACACGTGCATGCATGTGTACACACGTGCATGCATGTGTACACACGTGTATACATATATATACGTGTATACGTGTACATATGTGTATACACGTGTAATACATGTGTATACACAAGTACACACGTGTATACATGTGTATACATGTCTATACGTGTGTACACATGTATACACATGTACACACGTGTATACATATGTATTACACGTGTATCACACGTGTATACTTGTGTATACACGTGTAATTCATGTGTATACATGTGTAATTCATATGTATACACGTGTAATTCATGTGTATACGTGTAATTCATGTGTATACATGTGTAATTCATGTGTATTCATGTGTAATTCATATGTATACACGCGTAATTCATGTGTATACATGTGTAATTCATATGTATACATGTGTAATTCATATGTATACACGTGTAATTCATGTGTATACACGCGTAATTCATGTGTATACACGCGTAATTCATGTGTATACATGTGTAATTCATATGTATACATGTGTAATTCATATGTATACACGTGTAATTTATGTATATACACGTGTAATTCATGTGTATTCACGTGCGTACACATATACACGTGTGTACACATGTATACACGTCCGCACACATGTATACACGTGTGTACACATGTATGCACGTGTACACATGTATGCACGTGTGTACACATGTATACACGTGTGTACACATGCATACACGTGTATACACATGTAAACATGTATATACATGTGTACATATGTATACATGTGTATCCACGTTTATACATGTGTATACACGTGTATACACATATATACACATGTATAAACATGTATACACGTGTATACGTATGTATTACATGTGTACACATATGTATACATGTGTACACGTGTATACACATATGTACACGTGTATACATATGTATTACACGTGTATACATGTTTATACACGTGTACATATGTGTATACACATGTATACACGTGTATACATATGTTAACATATATATACATGTGTACATATGTATACATGTGTATACACGTGTATACACATATGTACACGTGTATAAACATGTATACAAGTGTATACATATGTATTACATGTGTACACATATGTATATATGTGTACACGTGTATACATATATATTACGCGTGTATACATGTGTATACACGTGTAATTCATTTGTATACACGTGTACATATGTATATACGTGTGTACATATGTATACACACATATGCATAAGTATACACGTGTATTCACGTGCGTACACTTGTATACACGTTCGTACACATATATACACGTGCGTACGACATGTATACACGTGTGTACACATGTATATACACGTGTACATATGTATACATGTGTATATACACGTGTATAATGTGTTTACATGTGTATACATGTTTATACATGTGTATACATGTGTATACATGTTTATACATGTGTATACACGTGTATACTTGTGTACACATGTGTATGCATATGTATACATGTGTACACATGTGTACACATGTATCTGTATATATATGTATGTGTATATATATGTATGTGTATATATATATATATGTATGTGTATGTATATATATGTATATGTATATATATGTATATATATGTATATATGAGTATATATGTATATATATGAATATATATATATGTATATATATATGTATATAAGTATATGTGTATATATGTATACATATGTTTGTGTATATATATGTATATGTATGTATATATATGTATATATGTATATATATGTATATTTGTGTATATAGGTATATATGTATATATAGGTATATATGTATATATAGGTATATATGTATTTATATGTATATATGTATATATATATATGTATATATATATATATGTATATGCATATATGTATATGTATAGATATATATGTATATTTGTGTATATATGTATGTATATGTATATATGTATATTTCTATATATGTATATATGTATATTTGTATATATATAGGTATATATGTATATATATGTATATTTGTATATATATGTATATATATATGTATATATGTATATATATGTATTTATGTATATGTATGTATATAGATATATGTATACGTATTTATATGTATACATATATATGTATATGCATATATATGTATATATATTTATATGTTTACGTATATATATGTCTACGTATATATATGTATACGTATATATATGTATGTATTTATATGACTATGTCTACGTATATATATATGACTATGTCTATGACTATGCATGTGTACACACCTGTATGCATGTGTACACACATGTATGCATGTGTACACACGTGTATGCATGTGTACACACATGTATGCATGTGTACACACGTGTATACATATGTATTACACGTGTATACAGGTGTATACTTGTGTATACACGTGTAATTCATATGTATACATGTGTAATTCATATGTATACACGTGTAATTCATGTGTATACATGTGTAATTCATGTGTATACACGTGTAATTCATGTGTATACATGTGTAATTCATATTTATACACGTGTATTCACGTGCGTACACATATACACGTGTGTACACATGTATGCACGTGTGTACACATGTATACACGTGTGTACACATGTATACACGTGTGTACACATTTATACACGTGTGTACACATGTATACACGTGTATACACATGTATATATATGTTTACATATGTATACACGTGTATACACATATGTACACGTGTATAAACATGTATACACGTGTATACATATGTACACATATGTATATATGTGTACACGTGTATACACATATGTACACGTGTATACATATGTATTACACGTGTATACATGTTTATACACGTGTACATATGTGTATACACGTGTATATACATGTATACACGTGTTTACATATGTAAACATATATATACATGTGTACATATGTATACATGTGTATACACATATGTACACGTGTATAAACATGTATACACGTGTATATATATGTATTACATGTGTACACATATGTATACATGTGTACACGTGTATACATATGTATTACGCGTGTATACATGTGTATACACGTGTAATTCATATGTATACACGTGTACATATGTATATACATGTGTACATATGTATACACACGTATGCATATGTATACACTTGTATACACACGTATGCATATGTATACACGTGTATTCACGTTCGTACACATATATACACGTGCGTACGACATGTATACACGTGTGTACACATGTATACACGTGTGTACACATGTATACACGTGTGTACACATGTATACACGTGTGTACACATGTATACACGTGTGTACACATGTATATACACGTGTACATATGTATACATGTGTATATACACGTGTATAATGTGTTTACATGTGTATACATGTTTATACATGTGTATACACGTGTATACTTGTGTACACATGTGTATGAATATGTATGTATATACTTATATATACTAGTGTATATGTATACATGTATATATATACATATACATGTAAACATGTGTATATATACATATGTGTATATATACATGTATAAATATGTGTATTTAGATACATACATGTATAAATATGTGTATTTAGATACATACATGTATAAATATGTGTATTTAGATACACATGTATACATGTTTATATATATACACATGTATACATGTGTATATATATACATGTGTATATATATACATATATGTATACATGTGTATATATACATATATGTATACATGTGTATATATATACATATTTGTATACATGTGTATATATATACATATATGTATACATGTGTATATATATACATATATGTATACATGTGTATAAATATACATATATGTATACATGTGTATATATATACACATATGTATACGTGTGTATATATACATATATGTATACATGTGTATATATATACATATATGTATACATGCGCATATATATATACACATATGTATACATGTGTGTATATATACACATATGTATACATGTGTATAAATATACATATATGTATACATGTGTATATGTATACATGTGTATATATATACATATATATATATACATGCGTATATATTAACATGTATACATGTGTATATGTAATATACACATATGTATAAATATGAGTATGTGTATATTTATATTTATGGTTTTACATATTATGTTTTCCTGTTTCTTTGTTCATGAATTATGAATGATTTCCTCTTTCAGTCAAGCCGCATCATGCACGGCAGCAGTAAGAAGTGTCTTGCAATTTCTCAAGATCGGAAGAAACTCGTAATGGAAGACTGCAATTTAGAGGAATCAAGACAAAAGTGGAAGTTTGAAAATTATGATCCTAGCAAAAAACTATGAAAACAGATGAAATATTAAATAAATATTTGTTTTTTTCATATATTTTTTCAAGTGCCTGTGTATTGATTTTCAATAGTATGCTGAAGAACGGGAAAGAGTTTCAAGTTGAATTAGTTGACAGTGAATTTAGGTAAATTTTTTGAATTAGCCAAACTTCAAATTCTTTCTCTGCAATTGGTAATCTTTGTTGTACTCTCTTGATTTCGCTAAGAAATGTTTCTGGTGGTTAAATCACCTGGGGAGATATGCAGACCACTTGGGTCCCCATCCACATGAATTCTATAAGGCTATAGTTCGCCATGAACTAAGGTACTGTCCCAGATTTCAGAATCTGTGATCGCTGTGCATATCTTCTGCCGCACTGTTGCTCTAGCTTGTAAAGGTTGTGCTCTGGAGGATCTTCCTTTAGCTTTTCATTCTACTATGGTCACTGAAACTCAAAGCGGAGAAAAAAAAACTGAAAAAAAATATAATTTCATGTCAAAAGAAACAGGAAGTTTTTTCTTTCTCTGATAGCATTCCGTGTTTCTGGCGAGATTATTTTTTTACTAATTGCACTTCGGATATTGATATTCATTTGAAAGCAAAGGCAGTGCGTGACAAAATGCTAAGTGTTTTGTACCGCTTTAGTCAGAAAGACTTTCCTTGTGATTAGTGTGTATTTATGAAGAAGTCAAATGTCATGAGAGGTATAGCTATGTGTGATGCAACACCATGAATCAAGAGGTAACTCTTAAAGGGATGTGTGAGTGTTAACAGCTCAGAAGTGGCCTGAGGTAGATATTGAAAATTGTGTAAAGTTGAAGAATTATCAGTTTTTTTATTATGAGCTAGTGAAATGCTAAAATCTTTGTGTGGGATGTTCTAAGAGTTGCAGCTGGATTTGATATAGATAATACTACTTAGTGAGATGTTTGAAACTGTTTTGAAGTTGTTGAAACGAGTACCAGTGATGTGGTAGGTGGACATGAACAAGTGTGCCTCAATTAACAGTGCCAGAAATAAGAATTGCTGTTTGTGATTAGAAGAAGTTGATAAAATAACTTCTCATCAGTGGCAGGATTCTGAATAATGGAAATCTAGTTTGAAATTTGATGATTGAAAATGATTCACATCTGCAAAATATGTTCTGAAATAGCAAAATGTAGGACCAATCTGTAATATATAGTGTGTGAAGAGTGACTCTGTGTGTTTACCAGTCTAAGATACTTCAAATTATCTTATCCAGAATAGTGAATTACCTCATGTTAATTTTGTTTTTTCTTGACCTCAGTACTGGTTACTGTCGTTTGAGTACATTCTCCATATTGGTGCTTGGGATCTACTCTTTGATTTTTAGGTGTTTTTTTTTTTCTTAGAATATGATAAATGGGTTTATAAGTGCCCAATAAGCAGTGTTTTGGGATGAAACACTAATTCTTGACTCTTCCCACAATGTGGGAGAAAGAGAAAGACAGAGACAGATCAGGTAGGTGGTTGTCATTTATGTTGTGCTGTAAATATCCAGATTCTGATCCAGGCATTGCCAGAAATGAAACAATAACAAGACACAGATAATTTTAGAGAGGTTCGTCTTTCTATACAGTCAAATATTTGTCCATTAGTAGGAAAGTTGTAAAATCAATTTCAAGTTTTTTTTTCCCTTTTCACTTTTTTTTCTGTTCATTTTATTTATATTCACCGACATTGATTTTTATTGCAATTATTCTGTGATGTCTTCCTGATGAGCACTGTTAAGTCATATTAGACCTTCAGATCTTATAAATAATTGTTGTCGTTTTCTGTGATTTCTCTGTCCAAGTTCACTTCTGTATCATCAGTGTGTGCAATAAGTAAAACTTATCCTCTTCATGGTTAGATTTCATCTTTGCTTTTTTCTGTTTAACTTTCAATACTTGAAGAAAGTCAAGAATGCTGTAGTTTAAAAGGTGATTTTTTTTTTTTGTATCATTTTGTTTTAATAGTATATTTACATAACTGTTATGATTGGTTACTAGAACCCCTGTGATTAGAATATCAAATGAATATTTTTTATATATATTATGACCTGACAGACCTATGTTTAATCAGTTACAATTTATAGAGTGAGTGTAATGTATAAAATTAGTTAATACTGGCAGTTATGTTACATAGTGGTAGTTCATTACGAAGAGACCTTGTATTCTCAAATTGATTGATATGATTGGGATTCTGATAGTGTTTTACTCAGTTACAGTTAATATGATTAGATATACTTGCAAACTGCATAAGGGAAATATCAGAGCCATTGTTTTGTAATAAGGCAAAGACAGAAAAAAAGAGACTGAATATTATTGATAGCGGATGAATAATTCCTACTAAGAGCTTTGTCCCCTGATTTGCCCCACGTGAAATTCGTGATGTACTTGCTAGAGTTAAGGTTTTCGTGTTACGTTCCATATTTGGCTCATCCGGCATTCCAGTTAACATTCCTTGATATTTTTTTACACATTGAAATTTAATTTTAAGTACATCATTGTACAAAAGATCATTTGAATATCATTGTTATGATATGGTCATTTATAAAAGTCAACACATATCTTTTATTCATGAAAACATTGTTGCCATTTCACATATCAGCATGTAGGATAATAACATTTCAGTAGTTTTTTGATACGGATGCTTCACGATTTTCTTTCATTTCAGTGTAAATGAGTAGAATGTATTGCTTTTTACAAATCTACACAGCTCTGTACCATATGATAAAAAGATAAACACTTACTCCTCTGTACAAAAGATAGATTAAAGTGTAATGGCTTACTGTAAAAAGAAAATAAATAAATAAATACTGTATGATAATTTAAAAAAGTATTGGAATACAAGACACACAGGCATGTACACATACATAAACAGATACAAACACACTTATATGTCAAGAGATAAATCAATCTAATATCTGCCTATTAAACATCACAGAAATCAGTCCAGTATTAATGTTGCAGGGTTAGAAGAGCAGTTCACTATCAGATCAGTAACCAGTTTTGCAGTGAGAATTTATTTTATTGCTGCTTATAGAAGTATCGTTGAATATGAAGCAACAAATTTGATAATTTTGACCTGTGTTATAAATTAAGATTTAAATTTATTAACATGCTACAAAAACTATGCTAAAGAAGTTGGAGTATAAGAACTTGTGGTGTAAATTTATTATCAATTAGTTTTTGTTTTTGTTTTTCTGATTTCATATTTGGTGAACATGCAAATTGGCAGTCTGCATAGCAATTACTTTGATGAGTTTCCTTAGATGAAAAATGATCTGGAGTTATTTAATTTAGGTACTTGGGGATGGCAGCCATTTCTTTGATGTGTTTTCATCTGAAATTCATATTTCTTGCTTATCAACTGTAACAAACTCTGCAATTGTGAAGAGTTAAAGGTTAAGTTGTGATTCTTATATTTCATGTCATCAACCAGTCAAGGAGAGCATATGCTTTCTGTACATAAGACAAGGATTCTATTGGATTATTATGATATAAAAAAGTAACTTATTTTTGATATAGTAAATCAGTGCATGTGATATCAGGTAAGATATAGATATATATATAATTATTGTATATATTGATACTAAACAAGAATTGTCTTTGATAAAATAGAAGACAGCAGTGGCCTAGGCACTGCAGTTGTGGGAACTTGTCCTGATGAAAGCCTACTTCGACGAGTAATTTTCATATCCATGTGACGTAATGTTGATAGAGAAAAGGTGGGAATTGATTTTATTAGGAAAGACTCTCCCGTCCAAGGCCAGGTGCTTGCTCCTACGGATTTTCATGCTTAAGGGAGAAGTTGTTGTCTCTGCATCATTTGAAGAAGCTAAAATTTCTGTCAATACTTCACAAGTGAGAGGAAAAGAAAGTAGACACCATCAAGTACAGCCACTATTGTGATGGAGCATAGCACGTTTAGCACCATCTGAATATCTGTCCTTTTTTGAAAACTGTTTCCCTCGGAAGTGGAAATGCTCTTAACCTTGAGTGTGTAAATATACCAATACAACTAACTGCTGGTTGCTTCTCTGAATCACCAAAGAATTATCTTGTAATTAACTTGCACAACCATTTCCCAGTCCTCTTTAATTCTGTGGTGAATATATTTATTTATGAAGAAGTCAAATTCTCTTTAGCATATTTTGGAATAAATGAATTTTTCACTGTAACTAAATGCAAACTTTCTATACTTCACATAGCAAACAAACTGAGAGAAAAGTATGGGTTTCATCACCAGGTTGCTCATGTGTTGAGTCATATGCCATTTAATTTCATGTCATTTGTTTTTAGATCAGATCATTACTATTATTGATATTTAAGAAATGTTATTTGATCATTGTTTTTTTCTGTGGAATTTTATTACAGATGTACATTAAGGAAATATACCAATGGACATATTAACATATTGTATACACCAGTTGTGATTAATATTTAGATTAGCAGAGTGAATGTGTATGATGTATAAACCAATTACAAGATTGTGTGCTACATTTGTTGTGTGCTAAATTAAGCTAACCAGTTGTTTTCCAATGGAAAGGGGATAACACTGTATGATTGGGCAAGTTTTGATGTCCATTATGCATTAAAACCCCGCATGTGTGATTCCTCAAAGGGTGCCTTATTAAAACCATTCCTACTGCCACCTGTGTTTCTCTGCGGCCTTTATTATATTATGAGTTATTGCTCTGAAAAATTAAGAGATGTAAGAAAAGAAAAAAATAGCTATCTATGACAGATGAATGGCATTATTTGTGTTTTGAGACTGATAAGTATGCTATATTGTAATTTCTTTTTTATTATACTGAAAACTAATTGCTTGATACCTCCTAAAAAGCCAAAGTAGCCTCTAGATGTATAAACTGCTTCAACAGCAACAACAAAAGCAACACCAGATAGAGAAAGACATTTTGAAAGGTAGATGATACATGATGACTATGGGAGGCCAGGTATGATTTAATTATCAATTTAAGCTACAAGCATATTCATCAGCAAAATCTTTAAAATTATATCTCCTGAACTCAATACCAGAACAGAATTGTTTTCATTTCTGTTGAACCCTTAAACTGTTAACGATGTTTGACGTTTTTTTTTTCGTCATACATGACGCAGGAGCTCAGACTGACCTGACGACGGGCGTCATGATGTGCGGGGATTTTGGATCACTGTGTTGTTTTATTGTACTATGAGTAAATGAATGAGGGAGGGTGACAATTGCAATCATAATTATTATAACTGTCATGATATTAAGCAAAATGTGTTTTATCTAACATCCAAAACCTAGATGGCACCACTTTCTTCTACACCAGCAGGAGAGGGAGAGAGAGCCTTCTACGGTCTCTAGCAAGCACTGTCTTTTTTGAGCGATGGCACATAAGAAGTTTTCGATCTCTTGCTCTATAGTACTGCAGATGTGCAGGCAGAATGAGAGATGGAAGGTGACTCAGACCATGCCCAATGTCTACAATGTGCCTCAGTGCCAGAAGGGATGCCTTTCACTGTGGCACTCACAGTCATAAGCACAAGTTTCCTTCCTCTTCCCTGCCTCCTCTTGTTATCTTCATTGTGGATGGTTATTTGTTTCGTATTCGTTCATGACAGCACACAAATACGAAAAAATAAAGGTGCTCTTTGTCCTCCCATAAAACAGCAATACTTCTAGAACAATGAGTCTAAAGAAAAAATTAGGGGATATGGACCATGAACTACAATTTTAGTCAACTGCAGAATTGAGAGAGCCTGTGATATGACAGATGTAAGTCTCTAAATACAGTAAAAAACCACAAGAATGGCTCTAGCTCTACAATGAGTGACTGAAAGGGCGTGGGAAAAGTCAAGGTATGTTTCTGAAGCAGCTTCGCTCTGAAATGAAACCCATCATGGAGCCTGGGTAAGCAAATCTATCCCCGTCGGTGTTGTGTTAAACTGTGTTTCCACGATCCAAATGAACATGCAAGTCAGTTCATCTATTCACACAACCATGATTGTACCCATACTCATGCCCACTCCCATGCAAAGGCCCACGCCATCTTCTACACACAAGCAGGAAAACAGCTGTTATGGTCTACTTGCGTGCTCAGCAGTACAGAAACACATTCATATTCAACCATTAAATTCTTTTGTATTAGGTGGATGAAATAATGTTTGGACTAATAGAGGGTTGGAGGGACTTATGAATTCTCTCAGTCTCAGTCTCAGTCTCAGCCTCAGCCTCAATCACAGTCTCAGCCTCAGTCTCAAAAGAGAGAGACAGAGACACACCAAGACCGAAAGCGAGAGACACCCAAAGAAGGAATAAAAAAAACGTCTCGTAGTCAATATTCAAAAGGTCGATTACCTAAGTCACATCAACAGATTATAACAAGGACTTTTTTTTAAGTATAAACGAACATAGATGCATAAAATGATAACCATTTCATTCTTTTTTTATGTATAATCAGAATAGAATGACAAGTTTCTGCAAAAGTTTAATCATTCGTATTACATAGTGACAATAAACAGTTAGAAAATTATTAGTCAATGTAAATCCTATGTATATAGTTATCTATCTATATATAGTATAAAAAAAAGTCCT
>BOPN01002960.1:130330-134294 GCA_017312705.2 Penaeus japonicus | reverse complement strand
ATACATAAACACACACAAACACACACACACACACATATATACACACACACACGCACACACATACATACACACACACACACACACATACACACACACACACACACACACACACACACACACACACACACACACACACACACACACTATATATATATATATATATATATATATATATATATATATATATATGTATATATATATACATATATATATATATGTATACATATATATATATATATATATATATATCATATATATATTATATATATATATATTCATATATACTTATATATATATATTTATTTATGTATTTATATATCTATATATCAATATATCAATAAATTTATATACACATATCAATATCCATATCTTTATCTATGTACATATGTATGTATATCTCTCATGAATCCAATGACTGCTTTTCCACATTTACCATCCTTCTAAATGCTCAGATCTCATGAAATAAGTACTCAGCCATTTTCCCTCCAACAAACTGTAAAATGTAATGGTGTTGTAAGGAAAGGGATAAAGCAATATGTAAGGATAGCTTTTAGACTGATAAAGCACTCTTCCATACATGACATGGGTTACAAGTACATTACCCAGATTGAAAGGTTTGAATTCTTTCCTTCAGGGAGCTTTAAATATTAGTAAAGGATATTTGCATGCAAAGTGATGAGCAAGAAAGTAATTTCAAGTTTATCTGCAAAACTTAACCCATTGCGTACGGGTGTCATGACATGAATGTTGGCACCGATTAGGCCTATAAGACGGGAGTCAATTCGTTCATGATGCAACATCGGGATCTGCTCACAGTTGAAGCATGCTCACAGTCATGAAGTATTATGGCTGTAACGGCGCTAGCTCTAGAGCTACAGGTTCCAAAGTCAGCCTAAACCCCCATTTTATAATGGATTTATGGAAAAATATTGCTTGGGCTAGTCTGCACTACCCGGAGGGCGGAGAAAACCCTTTCCCCGTCCCTCTAATTTTTAGCTGGTGCCGCTAGTGTTGTAGACCACCCACCTTGATGACCAGTTAGGTCGTTAGATGCCCCATCGTCAATGAGTTGAGACTATGTCTCGAGGCAAAATTCAATTCCATAATAATTAGAGCTTCATTGACATGTGGATTTATCAATACTTATCTCTTGATAAGGTATATATATCCTGTAATTGAAATCTATCTGGGATGACCTATTACCAATTTATTAAATGAATGTGCCATCTGCTTAGAATGACTAATTTACTATTCAGTGCACCCTTGCTGACATTTTGGCACCTTTCTTGCTGGGTGAGGTACTTGTGATTCTGTGATGAAGAATCTCATGTCTCTTGCAGAAATTGTGTAATTTACAGACTGTTCTGGTGGGACGGCTACCAAGTACCAATAAAACAAGATCAGGGCATTTGGTATAGTGGTTAACATAGACAGACAGTGTTGATACAACCAGACTGTCTATGAATAATGTATAATATATACATACATGTATGTACATAGGTATGTATGTATATGTGTATTCTCTGAACTTGGCTTTAGTATAGTAAGATTGCATAACATAAAGCTTTTATGTGCACCAGAACACACGTGCACAGACGCACACACACATACATGGAGGCACGCGCCCACATAAAAGGAATGACTCACATAGTTTGCAGCCGAGGCAAGCCCCTGAAGACGCCCGCTTCAATGGTGTGGAGGTTCTGCAAGTCTTCGAGAACTCTGACGTCATGAAGGGAGAGAAATTCAGCTATTGATTATTTGTGAGCGCTCTTGTTATGAATAAAGTTTCCTGAAGAATAAACGCGGAGGTGAGTAATTATTTGTTTGGATTCTTGTGCCTATAAGATTGCGAGAATACAGAAGTTGGCTGGAGTTTCCCTAAATTTGGTATTTTTTCTTTATCTATTTCTCTCTCTCTCTCATTATCTCTCTCTCTCTGTCTCTCTGTCTCTCTCTCTTTCTCTTTTTTTTCTCTCTCTTTCTCTCTCTCTCTCTCTCTCTCTCTCTCTCTCTCTCTTTCTCAGTCTCTCTCTCAGTCTCTCTCTCTCTCTCTCTCATCCTTTAACATGAATATCTTTGATTTATATCTTCATACACATTTTCTTTCTGTGATCTCCAGCGTCAGAGCTTTCTTTATCCCCTGCTTGGCTCCGTCAGTGCCTTTCGTGCACTCACGCAAAACAAAACATCCAGTCACTGATATAAAAAAGACTTAAACATTAAACGGCATCCGATTCAAAATACGCTCCACCTTCCTTATGAAATATAACCTCTGGCCTCAAGGAAACCAAGCAAGCTCCATGGTGGAAAACAGGTCATGCTTCAGGAAGCTTCGCGGCACGAGAGCAAAAGATTAAAATGCCGCCAAGTCCTATCTTCGGGGAATCTTCTTGTTGATAACAACAACAACAACACCAAATAACAACAACATATTAAGGATGATTATAATTATGATGTTATTAACAACAATGGTAATGAAAGTAATATTGATGATGATGGCAATAAGGATCATGAAAACAATGATCATAATGATAATGATAACAATGATAATATCGATGATACTAATGATGATAATAATGATAATGATAACAATGATTATAACAATAATAAAGATAATGATAATAATGACAATAATGATGATAACGACAATAGTAATGATGATGAAAATAAAAGGAAAAAAAAAAAAAAAAAATCTTGCGTCATAGCTATCACCTCCTCCTCCTCCTCCTCCTCCTCCTCCTCCTCCTCCTCCTCCTCCTCCTCCTCCTCCTCCTCCTCCTCCTCCTCCTCCTCCTCCTCCTCCTCCTCCTCCTCCTCCTCCTCTCTTTTCCTCCTTTCCTCTCTTTCCACGCATGAAACATGTATCTTTACCATTAACCGGAGTGTTTGTCGAAACTCTTCATCCTAATGAAAAGGCAGAAGTGTCCTAGACAACTTATATCAATAAATCAAATCACACTAAGACACGAGGAAAGTTAAAAGGGAGAATGGAATATATATATAAAAAAAAGAAGTTAATTGAACAAAATTACCAGCAACAATGATGATGATGATGATGATAGATAGATAGATAGATAGATGGATGGATATATCAACTAATATGATACGGATAATAAGGATAATAATAAGCTAATAAAGGATAGTAATAAGATAATAAAGGATAATAATAAGATGCTAATGGTGATAACAACAACATTTAAGGAGGGAGCATCAAGACAGTGATAGTAATAATGATGATGACAATGATGATCATAATAATGATATGATAGCAGTCATACCAATATTAGTAATAATTTCAATAACGATTAACTTCAATTATGATGAAAATATTGATAGTAATGATTATAATAAAGATACTGGGGATAATGACATTAATGATAATAATTATCAAAGTAATGAAAATATGATATGAAAATATGATTATGATAATAGAAATACAAAAAATGTTAATAGCAATGATAACAATTATAACGATAATAATGATAATGGTGACAATAATAATCATAACAATAATGATAATTAATAGTAATGATTAAACTGATATTGATAATAATGATGATAAAAGTGAAAGGATAATAACAATAATACCAAAGCTAATAATGATACGGAGAAGGATGTTAATAATGGAAAGGATAATATTGATAATAATGATAACATAAAAGACCAATGACAATGATAATTATAATAATGATAACAATGATAATAGTGATAGTAATGTTAATAATAAAAATAGTGATGATGATATTAATACTAAGAAATATCAACGACAAAAATAATAATGATGATAATAAAACTTATATATATATATATATATATAATAATGATAGTAGTAATAATAATGAAAATACTGATGATGATGATAATAATGATGATAAGAATAAGGATGACAATAACATTAACTAGAGCAAAAATAAAGATATTGTTAATATTGATAATGATGTAAATAACAGTAATGTCATTA
>BOPN01002960.1:115330-117830 GCA_017312705.2 Penaeus japonicus | reverse complement strand
GCCAGCACTTCCACCGGAGGAATATGTCGCTACAGCGGGGATTAGATTAAAAATGATTAAAAATTAATTAAAGAATAATTTTTAATTAAGAATTAAAAATGATTAAAAATAAAAAATAAAAAATAAAAATTGATTAAATTAAAAATTAAAAATTAAAACTATTTTAAAAATTAAAAATTATTAAAATCAATTAAAAATGGGATTAAAAATGGAACTATCACCGAGGATTATCACGACGGTGGGTAATTTGGCATGAGTGGCCATGGTCATGTTGATGGTGTTCTTATTAGTATTACATCGAATCGCCAGGAATATTATGCCACTATGACAATCGATATTATCCCCAGTGTTAGTATTTATCCTCGTTATTACTGTATCATAAAGGGAACTCATATGTAACTATCATGATTATTACAGCTGTGAGAATGATGATAGCATTACAAAAGCACTATACTGACAACAACAATCGAAGCAAAATAAGCTAATAATGATTCATGTTATCATCGTCATATCATAACCATTATTACTGTTATTGCTTTGTTGGTCATGTAGCCATTATCAGTAGTAGTATTACGTTTAGTATTTTCATCACCATTGCTATTATCATTGCTTATCATCCTCATTTTTATCATTATCTAAAATACAATTGATATTTGTGATTTTTATTGATGTTCTATTCTCGTTGTTTTGTATTATGACAATAACAATAATGATGATAATAAGAATAATCATAATAAGAATTAGGATAATAGTGAAGATAATGATGATATTGATAAAGTGATAGTAATAATGGTTACAATGATAGTAATGATAATAATGATAAGGATGATAATAATAGTAATAATAATGGTAATGAAAATAATGATAATAATAGTAATAATAATTATAATAATAGTATTAATGATAACGATGATGATAAAAATAATGATAATAATGATGATAATGATAATAATAATAATAATAATAGTAAAATAATAACAATAATGATAATACGAATTAAGGTAACAATAAAAATAATGATGATAATGTTATAGTTATAAAAAGAACGATAATAGTAATAATAACAATAATGATAATAACAGTAATGATAATTATAATAATGATGATGATAATAACAATAACAAAAATAATGATGATTGTAATAATTATGATATAAGTAATGATAATAACAATAATGATAATGAAAATGGAAATAATAGTGATAATGATGACACTAATGATAATGATTATGATAATATCAATAGTAATGATGATAGTAGAAATAATAAAGATAAAAATAAGGATAACAATGATGGTGGTAATAATAATAATGATAACAAATATAAAAATAATAAAAATGATGACGATAAGGATAATAGTAACAACAATATAAGTGATAATGATCATTATTACCGTTATTCTTATTACCATTATCATCTTAATATCATTATTGTTCTTATCATCAGTATTGTTATAATTTTTCTTATCATTATCATTATTATCATCATTATTACCATCACCATCACTGTTATCATTACTGTGATATCATTATAATATTAGCGACATAATCATCAATATTTCTTCATCCTTGTTATATTTTGTCAGCAGATTCATTAGCACACCATTTATGATACAACTATTACTTCCAACGAACAGGATCTGTCATGAAGTTTTAATAAACATTATCATAAATATGACGCTGGAAATGCTCAGTAAATCAATTGCATTCGTTAAAGTTTCAATGACGATTCAGACTGTCATTTTACTTATTCCTATACTTGCATAGAAGAATAATAGTCGTCATCTCTACCATTCATTGATCTCCACTTGGATGGAAAAGGAATAAGATGAAAGAGAAAGAGAAAACAGCAGCGGGATCCAGGCAGAGCAGTTTGATACTCTTGTCGTTTCGGTCTCCAGGCGCCAGCCAAGGCGGACTCCCAAAAAGCTATGAAAATCATATTAAGATAAGCAAGGTCGTCCCTAGAGGCAAACCGCTTGAAAAAAAAAAAAAATGAAAAGAAGAGAAAAGATAAACAAACAAAAACCCTGTGCAAGAAAAATAGGAACTCAAGGTTGAGGCGCCGTGATTTCTTTGAAAAACAGCTCACAGCTATTTTTTTCTTTCTTTTTTTGTTTTGTTTTTGTTTTGTTCTGACATATTACTATCCATTTTATGTGTTTTATTAGCATCATATTGATTTAAAATATTGATGCTTCAAGTCATTATAACATATGCCTTTCTTGCTATGACAAAGCACTGAGATGGGAAGGGATGGGAAAACCAAAGGATTGTGAAGAGAAAACGAGAGTAAAACAATGAACACATCATGGACGACAAAATGCAAGATCCATGACCTTAAAAATGAAAGGATGTCACAAAGGCGGTGATCACCCTGTGTTACTGACCTGCTCATCCCTGGGCCGATGTTGGGTGCCACTTGGCTGCCCCCTAAGGGCCAGTGGAAGAGAATGCTGTCGAGCTCGTCCTCCTCGTCTTCCATTGCAACGTCCTGCCCCA
>BOPN01002960.1:92500-95000 GCA_017312705.2 Penaeus japonicus | reverse complement strand
TACCACCTTGGAGCTTATTATTTGTACCATGATGTTATTGATCCTTTATCAAGAAGATCTGGTTTCCCTTTGGCTCTCGTGTGGCTTGATCCAATCTCTTGGTCAGACTTGTTGTCTGACTTCTTTCAGCATTTACTCGTTCATGTGTATACATTAGCATTGTCACTGTAATGCTCATTATTATTACTATTATTATGATCATCATTATCATCATCATTATTATCTTTCTGGTGTTGTTGGTAGATTTTTCTCTCTCTTTCTCCTTCTTTCTTTCTTTCTCTCTCTCTCTCTCTCTCTCTCTCTCTCTCTCTCTCTCTCTCTCTCTCTCTCTCTCTCTCTCTCTCTCTCTCTCTCTCTCTCTCTCGCTTTCGCTCTCTCTCTCTCTCTCGCTATCTGGCTGTCTTTGATTGTGTTTGTATGTGCACATAGATCTTTTTATCATCATATCTACCAAAAGGCCTCATAATGAACCACGGAAAGCTACTCTTTTCAGATTCATGATGACGTGAAAAATGTAATCCGAACAGGCCGCACTGTTACTCTGATTGTATGATCTAAGCTCGTATGCTGTAGTTGTAAATATAAGCGGGCAAGAATACTACACTTGCCATAAACCGAGTGGAAAAGAGGGAGCACAACCCCCCCCCCCCCCCCCCGGGAGTCTCGACATGGATGAGAGCGAGGCAGGGGCAAGGGTGGCGAGGGGGCGAGGGGGCGAGGGGAAGGGGGGGCGAGGGGGCGAGGGGAGGGGGAAGGGGAAAGCCTGACAGATCCAAAAAGGGGGGAAAGGGTGACCGGCGAGATTTAGTTTGAAGCTTTGTGAATATTTGTGCGGATTTCCGTTGCCAATTTGATTTCATGATTTTATTTATTTGGAATATATCATAAGGCTGCGTTGCTGCCTGCACTTTTGTATTATTCATTAATTTGCTTCAATAGATATCATCATCACCTTTACGTAGTTAGTAGCTGGTGTTCAAGGAAGCCTGGTAATTGCAGTATAAACATTTCTCATATAATCATTTATGCTTATGTGACTGTAAAAAATACTTGGCATCGTGATTACTAATAAGTATCTCATCAACTGCATTGCTACAGCATTATGAATATTCCAAAATGGCGTTGAAGTATGCAATACGTAGAACACCAGGATACTTGCCTGTTTACGGTTACCAGTGTTATTTCAGTATTCAGTGTAGGTAAGGAAATTGCTCTTTTTAGGTTGACAAGGGCAGCTTAAACTACAGCGAGTTCCCTTCCCGGAATGTGAAAACGCAGGAAAAAGGCAATTTAGAAACCTTTTTAGTGCAATATCTATGCATCGTATCATTAGCCGTTATGATGAACATCATGCAATATAAAATACACAGTTGATGACTTTAGTCTTCCCAATGTATCATCTCAAAACTATTATATTAATTTTTGTTACATATGTACACACACACACACACACACACACACACACACACACACACACACACACACACACATATATATATATATATATATATATATATATACATATGCATATCCACACATACATTTCTCTCAATATTTCCCCGCCTATATATGTTATATATATATATATATATATATATATATATATATATATATATATATATATATATATATATACATACATATATGTTATATATATATATATATATATATATATATATATATATATATATATATATATATATATATATATATATATATATATGTTATATATATATATATATATATATATATATATATATATATATATATATATATATATATACATATATATGTTATATATATATATATATATATATATATATATATATATATATATATATATATACATATACATACATATAGGTATCAATGTGTTTTCCGACTTCTCCGGTATAAATCCTCTTTCCATTTACACCTTCCTCTCCTTGTGCTTTCCACGCTTCCACGGGTATCTCATCGGGTCCAGTCGCTTTTCCATTTTTCATCTTTATTAGAGCCATTTCCACCTCTTGTCTAGTCACTTCAGTCACTTCGCCGTTGTCTGGTTCCCCATCCCCTCTCACAAATCTCTCATTTTCTTCATTCAATAAGTTTTCAAAGTATTGTTTCCATCTCCTAATCACACCTGTTTCTTTCCTTAGTATACTACCATTCTCATCTTTTATTTATCTTATTTATGTGTTATGTCTTTGGTACTCTTGTTGCTCCTTTTTGCGATCTTGAAAATCTTTCTTTGTCCTTCTTTGGTATCTAAATCCTCATAAATCTGATTGTATGCTTCAGATTTGGAGATATCTATCTTTCTCTTTGCTTCTCTACAACTTTCCTGATGAGCTTGCTTTTTATTTCTAATTTACTGTCTTCCCACTTTTTCTTAGCATTCTTTTTGATGTTTATCTTCTGCTGTACCTCTTCGTCAAACCCCCATGTCTCTCTATTTTCCCTAATCTTCCCATTGCTCTCTCCCAATACTCGCTTTCCAGCTTCCAAAATCACTCGG
>BOPN01002960.1:85000-87500 GCA_017312705.2 Penaeus japonicus | reverse complement strand
TATATATATATATAGATATGTATATAAATATATATATATATATATATATATATATATATATATATATATATATATATATATATATATATATATATATATATATATATATATATGATTCCAGTTTACTCCTGCGAAATTCGCTAATTCATCCCGCCATCTTGTAATTGGTCATACCCTTGGTCTCTTTGTGCCGTGAATTTCCCTTTCTGTTTTCTTTGTCCACCTGTTGTCCTGTCTCCAATATATATGTCCAGCCCACTGCCACTTTTTGTTCTTAGTGCTCTTGAGTATATCCTCTACTTTTGTTTGTTGCCCGATCCATGTCGCCTTTTTCTTGGGTCTTAAGCTAACTCCTAGCATAAGCCTTTCCATTCCTCTTGGATCACTTACTAATTTTCTCTCGAGTACTTTGGTCGTAGTCCATGTTTCTGACGCATATGTCATGACGGGGAGGACACATTGGTCAAACACCTTTCTTTTTAGGCCTAGTGGCAGACGACCTCGCAATAAATTACTATGTGTACCGAAAGCACTCCAACCTAGCCTGATTCGCCGTTTTATCTCGGCTTCGCAGGATGTATTCTTCTGGATGAGTTGCCCTAGGTATAAATACTTGTTTACTGCTTCTAATACCTCGCCCTGTATTTGTATTTGCTTAACTGGGGTTTGAACATGATTCTGGTCTTTTTCATGTTCATTTTAAGGCCAATCTTCAGACTTTCCCTATTTAAATCGCTTAGTCATTGTTGTAATTCATTTGCTGACTCGCCGAAAATAACAGGGTCATCTGCAAATCTTAGATTGCTTAAGTGTTCATCCCCTATTTTAATTCTTTCTCCTTTCAATCTATCTTCTTGAATACTTCCTCTATGCAAGCTGTAAACAGCTTCGGTGAGATGGTGTCGCCCTGCCTAACATTCTTTTTTATTGGTATTTTATTGGTTTCTGCGTGTTTTTGATGGTCGCTGTACCATCTCTATATATATCCTCTGATGATGTGCAATATATTTCCTCTACTCCTTGTTTACGAATGGCATCTATTACTGCAGCTATCTGTACCGAATCGAATGCCTTTTCATAATCTACGAATGCCATATACAGGGGCTTCCTATATTCGTTTGTTTTCTTTCTTATTTGGGTTAGTGTGTGGATATGGTCTGTAGTTGAGAATCCGCTGAGGAACCCTGCCTGTTCCCTGGATTGTTTTGAATCTAATGTATCGGTGATATGGGCTGTGATGATTTTTGTGAACTGTTTATAGATTACTGAAAGGAGGCTTATAGGTCAGTAATTATTTAAGTATTTAATGTCCCCCTTTTTGTGTATTAAAACTATTATTGCGTTTTTCCAGGATTTCGGAGTTTTGCCGACACTTAGACATATGTTTAAAAAAATTGGCCAATTTTTCTGTCGCAATCTCTTCTGCATCTTGAATAAAATCTACACTAACAACATCTTTTTTTTTTTTTTTCTCTTAGCATGCATTTTAGTGCCCTTTTTACTTCTACCGTAATGTTTGGAACGTCTCCAATTGTTGTGTTTGTCTCCAGACGTGGTTGATCGTTTGAGTGGTATAAGTCGCAATAGAAGTCTTCTATTACTTTGATAATTTCATGTTTATTGTTTGTCATCTCTCCATTGGGTTTGTTTACTTCAAACATTTGTTTTCCCCTATTCCGAGTCTCCTCTATGTTGCCTTAAGGCTGGTGCTGGAAAGCAGAACTTCCTTTATTTTTCGTATGTTAAATTTGCGTACATCCTCTTTCTTCTTCTTGTTTATCGTCTTGGTCAGCTCTACTGATTCTACCTTGTCATGTCCCTACGCTGTTTCATAAGTTTTTTTGTCTGTACCGAAAGCTTACTGAACCTTTTGTCTTTACCCCCTATTTCAAGTGCAGCTTCCATTAATATCTCACTGAATTGGTCGTTCATTTGGTCTATATCAGGATTTTCTTCGAGAGCTGAGTATCTGTTTCGGATGTTAAGACTAACGAGAGGCTTCTGTATGAGCTTATTTCGTTCCTTTCTTAGCTGAAATTTTACTCTACTTCTGGCCAGTCTATGGTCACTACCGACATTTACTTTATTGATAACGGTTATGTCTTGAACAATGTCGCGCCTATTGGTGATTATGAAATCAATTTCCTTTTTAATGCCGGATGGGGATTTCCATGTCCATTTCCTCCTGGGTCTCTTTTCGAAGAATATATTCATAATTTGAAGGGATTGAGCTTCAGCGAATTCTATTAGCCTTTGCCATCTTTCATTTCTGGTGCCTATTCCATGTTTCCCGACCGAGGTTTCCCCATCTTCCCTTATTCCTATCTTGGCATTAAAATCCCCCATAATCATGGTAAAATGGATTTTTGTTCTATCGGTAGCTGCTTGTACATCCTCATGGAAGCTGTCTACCTCTTCATCACCATGACTGCGGTTGGAGTGTATACTTGGATGATTTTTAGATTATATCTTTTGTTTAGTTTTAGTGTTACAGAAGCTA
>BOPN01002959.1:162371-164871 GCA_017312705.2 Penaeus japonicus | reverse complement strand
TAACACACACACACATACACACAAACACAAACACAAACACACAAACACACACACACACAAACACACACTCACACACACACACACACACAAACACACACTCACACACACACACACACAAACACACACACACACACACACACAAACAAACAAACAAACAAACAAACAAACACACACACACACACAGCCTATATCTAACCAGGACACTAATTAGGCTCTTGTTTTCATTATCCAATTACCGGGCTCATCAGGATATCATGCGGGTAATTAGGGAAAACAAAGGAAACCAGATAACAAGCAGTTCTAAAGGTAAACAACCTTAATGAGAGTAATTAGTCAAAATAACGGATTTTGTGTTAATGCTTGTTTGTGACTGAGATTTTGGGTAATGATGTGTTGTTAGTAAGTAGTTAGAAGAGGTGGGAGGTGGGAGGTGGAGGGAGGTGGAGGGATAGTGGGAGGAGGTGGGAGGTGGAGGGAGGTGGGAGGCGGGAGGTGGGAGGCGGGAGGTGGAAGGTGGGTGGAGGGGAGGAGGAGGAGGAGGAAAAAGGAGAGAGAAAGATGAGAAAGGGGTGGGAGGAGGGAGGAGAAAGGAAGAAGGAAGAGGTGGGAGGAAGGAGGAAAGAAGAGGCGGGAGGAGGGAGGAGGAAGAGAAAGAGAGAGAAAGAGAAAGCGGAAGAGGAGGAGAGGGAGAAGAAGAAGAAGAAGAAAGAAGGAAGAAGAGGAGGAGGTAGAGGTTGAGATAGAGATAGTGGAGAGGAATGGGGGGAGGGGGGGGGCGGAAATAGAAGGAGAGAGGAAAGTGATTTAAAATGGATGGAGGATGCAGATAATGATAACAAGGCTAGTAATTATTATGATAACAATAACAAAATAATTATTTGAAGATACAATGATCAGAGAGAAAAAACGACGTCCGGAGAGAAAGAGAGAGAGAGAGAGAGAGAGAGAGACAGAGAACGAGATCGAGATCGAGAACGAGAACGAGAACGAGCGAGCGAGCGCGAGAGGGAGAGAGAGAGAGGAAGACAAAATTAGACATTACCATCGAACCGTGAGGGCGGGCGGACGTGACAAAAAGCCCGGGTTTTCGTTATCTCTGTCGGGCAACGAGCCTGGTGACTCACGCGGCTCCACGCTGTCTCGAGTGGGCGGTGATGACGTCACTCAAACATTGTGACGTCATGAGTCTTGGTACTTCTGATTCCTTGGTAATCTATTTTTGACCTCGATTTACGAGTATAGTACGGAATTATATATCTTTGTAACGCTCATTCAGCTAATAATGGTAAGCTTGTGTTGTAAACAGGAATATTTGATAGATAAATAAATAAATATCATAACTAATAGTCATGGTGATAGCGATAACAACAATAACAATATTTATAAGATTACAAACTAAGGGTAGATAGGAAGGGGAAGGGGAAGGGGGGAGGTAAGGATGGAAGGGGGGTAACTAGAAGGAGGGGAAGGGGAAGGGGGGAGGTAAGGATGGAAGGGGGTAACTAGAAGGAGGGGGAGGGGGGGGTGGGATTGCAACATCCTTTCACTACTCTAATGACAAACTTATGGAGATGAGCTTGTATAAGTGCGTGTCCACAACTGTTAAGTGAATGTTTGGGGATCTTGTGTGTTGGACAGTGATGAGACATGGAGCCATGTGCCTGTGACGCGCTGTACTGTTAAGTGAACTTTAGTTGAGATAGATCTAATTATGTATATATGTATATATATATATATATATATATATATATATATATATATATATATAATGTATAAATATATATGTATATATACATATATATATTGTATTTAATATCTAATGATCATTAGATCGTTAGATCATTAGATATCAGATACAATTTATATAATATATATATATATATATATATATATATATATATATATATATATATATATATATTATGTATATACATACGTATCTGTCTATATAGAGATGGATCGATATATATATATATATATATATATATATATATATATAGATAGATAGATATACATACATATATGTTTACACACACACACACACACACACACACACACACACGCGGACACGAACACGAACACGCACATGGACACACATATATATACATATGTGTATGCATGAATAGAAAAAAAAAATAAGTGTAACTTTACATACATCATCATATTCAAATATCCATCAACATGTCTCCCAAAGGCAATGACACCTCGTCTTCATACTCCCCCCCCCCCCCCCCCCTTCAGAAAATCCCGTTCGCTATGAAACCCCCCCCCCCCATCCTCACCCACCCCCTTCTCCTCCTCCTTCCCCACCCCTACCCACCCGTCCTCTCCTCCTTCTCCCCCACCCCCACCCTCTCCTCCTCCTTCTCCCTCTCCTCCTCCCCCACCCCCACCCACCCTCTCCTCCTCCTTCTCCTCCCTCACCCTCTCCCCCCCCTCCTCCTCCTTCCCTCCCCCCCACCCCCACGCTCTCCCCCTCCCCAGGTGACCGTGAGGGCAC
>BOPN01002959.1:152371-157371 GCA_017312705.2 Penaeus japonicus | reverse complement strand
AGATCTTTGAGAGACACAAAGAGAAGAGAGAAGAGAGAGAGAGAGAGAGAGAGAAAGAAAGAAAGAAAGAAAGAGAGAGAGAGAGAGAGAGAGAAAGAGAGACAGAGACAGAGACATAGGCAGGGTGCGTAAGACAGAGAGAGACAGAGGAAGAAACAAAGAACAATAAAAAAAGTGAGAAAAAGAAAGAAAGAAAGATAACGACAAAAAAGAGAGAGAAAGAGAAAGAGAGGAAACCGCAGCTGACCTGTCTATCTGCCTGACGTCATCCCGACCAGAGGTAATCGTAGACCATACAGTCACAAAGGCCCTGTTTTTTTTCCAGTGTTGTTTTGTTCTGCGGTTTTTGTGAGTTTTTATGTGCGTCTTATAAGTTTATTGTTTGCGGATGGTTTTGTTAATAAGATAGTAATGATGCATGATAAGTTTCATTTATACTATCTTATTTTTTCGATTATATCTTTCTTGATCTATGGGTGAGGACATTAATTGTTTTTTTTATATAAGATATAGAATGTGTGAATAGATGTTTGTCTGACGTTGAAGAAACGTTTAAGTCATGATGATGATGATAATGACGAAGATGATGACGAAGATGATGATGATAATGATAATGATGATGATGATGATGATGATAAGCATCCAGATACAATTTCTACATTCACATCAGCTGTTAGACAAAGTGGGAGCCATTCACTCTTACGACCAACAAGCCAAAGCAATAATTCAGAGTCAGAGCAATGAGTTGCACCAATAAATTAAAGCAACGAATGAGACCGGTCAGTTAAGAGCAAACAGACCTAGCGACACGAGAGTCAGTGAGGCGTGGCACTCGTTAGCCAGCCTGGTGACGCGACCTGTCGGAGGGGTGCCATATTTTCCCGTCCGAAGCTGCTACTGCTCCTGTTATTATTATTATGGCGACGGGGACGTATTACGGCGACGGGGACGTATTACGGCGACGGGGACGTATTATGGCGACGGGGACGTATTATGGCGACGGGGACGTATTATGGCGACAGGGACGTATTACGGCGACGGGGACGTATTACGGCGACGGGGACGTATTATGGCGACGGCGACTCTGAACTCGTCCGTTTAACACTGTAACGTTGTCTAATTAGCTGTCTAATTATCTGTGTAATTAGTGTGTCCGTCTCACTAGTGGGCAATTTGTCGTTTTGCTTTGAGTTGTCTATTTATCAAAATGGGTGGAAATGGTTATTCGCTGGTCGAGTTGTTGTTGAGTTTGTTAAAAGGGTTTTTTTTTTTTTTAGGTTAGCTTTCCGCGCGGTGTGTCCGGAGGAATTTCGTTAAGAAAAAAAAAAGGGGGGAAAAAAAAGAAGTATTTTTATAGTATTGTAAACATGGACTTGATTCTTTAAAACGACACGAATAATGGCTGTATTTCCGACTCATTTGATGATGTGCAAATATTTGGAACATTTTTACGATATTTTAAGAGAGATGGGATCACATGTTCCTTTTTTATTCCTTCTAAATCCAAGCTATTCGAAGAAAAAAAAAACGATTTCATCAGTTAGCAATCTCGCTTTGGGTCTCGCTCTACCTAGCAACCATCCACGAACCTTCCTTACCTTCCTTCCCTATAGAACAAATATTTGATCTAGTTCCTATGATAAGCACTGTTACGAGACCACATAACTCTAGGGTTGGCCGTCTGTGGCCCGGCCGCCATTAGCCGTGGGAACTTTTTTGACGTGGAAACAACTGTGCCTTATTTAAGGGAAGTTTCGATCACATTTAAGATTAATTCCGGACAATTTCCTCCTCCCTCCTCCTCCTCCTCCTTCTTCTCCTCCTCCTTCTTCTTCTTCTTCTTCTCCTCCTCCTCCTCCTCCTCCTCCTCCTCCTCCTCCTCCTCCTCCTCCTCCTTCTCCTTCTCCTTCTCCTCCTCCACCTCCTCCTCCCTCCTCCTCCTCCACCTCCACCTCCACCTCCACCTCCACCTCCACCTCCACCTCCCTCCTCCTCCTCCACCTCCTCCTCCCTCCTCCTCCTCCCTCCTCCTCCTCCCTCCTCCTCCTCCTCCTCCTCCTCCTCCTCCTCCTCCTCCTCCTCCTCCTCCTCCTCCTCCTCCTCCTCCTCCTCCTCTATTCCCGTCTGCTGCAGCCACTGACGTGTGTGACCAGTGACCCGATTAAGTTTATATAAAGCGTGGGGACGTGATGTGATGTAGGTCGCGCTGAGGTGGGACAAGGAACCGAGAGGCCGACCACGAGGGACCGAGGGACCGAGAGACCGACCACGAGGGACCGAGGGACCGAGAGACCGACCACGAGAGACCGAGAGACCGACTACAAGGGACCGACTACGTGAGACCGAGAGACCGACCACAAGAGACTGACTACGAGAGACCTAGGAACCGAGGGACCGAGGGACCGACCACGAGAGACCGACCACGAGGAACCGAGAGACCGACCACGTGAGACCGACCACTGGATGTTATTGAGTGGCCTCTGCTGTGCTGTCGCTTTCCAGATGAGCGCCGAGGTGCCTTGTTGTGTTAACCTCGGTTGTCGATCCTGTACTTGTGTCTGTCTGTCTCGACGTTTAGACACGATTGTATATGGATATACACTATATATCTGTATAGAGTTACTATTTATACATATAGATATATGATTAGATATAAAGGTATATTAGTAAAAATTAATTGATATGTACATATACGCATTTATACTTCTTCATGTACCTACGTATACTGTGTACGTTTATGTATGTATGTATATTTGTTTGTATACCTATTGCGTATACATGAATGCGTGGAGAGATGGAAATTGCATAGCTCTGCAATGGATATGCACGATGAAATGAACTCGACATCGCACCCAGTGTTACCAATGACATTTCATTCATTAAGTCCAAGGAATAACGATATTACTTTTACGAGGCAAGCACAGGCACGGATGTTAAGATAAATATACACCCACACATGCAGTCACACACCCTACATACACAATAACTGTATGAAACGTGTAATATGTATCTGAAAGACAGACAGACAGACACACACACACACAAATGAAACGAGGAATCACCTACGATAAAGCTCAAGAATGCAATCAATGAAATTAAGGTACGATTAGTCACCTTATCAAGGACCATCGAACCAGGTGACCGAAGGACCTTTTTGCTGGTTGTCATTACTTCGGCTCGATAGGAAGCTGTGTCTACCTTCCCCTTTATAAAATAAACATATTTACGTTGATGGAGGGCGCCGAGGTATCGCTGTGCCGGAAGTCCGTGCCATTTTATGTAAATGTTGTGCTGTGAGGTGTCTCAGGTTGCGTGGTGTCTCTCCTGCCATGTTTTCTCCTGCCAAGGTCGAGGCGGAAACACAAAACTGCGTTGTATTGCACGGAAGGGAAACACGGTTGATTTATTGGCGTTTTCGGTCTCTCATGATGTGCTCTCGATGAAGTGTTTCATCTTTCTCGTTCGGTTTCCTTGTCTCACTCACATTGAACAAAGAACAGGAGTTATATCTATTTGTGAACTGTCCCAGCATCGAAATACAATTCCCGATTCCCTTTTTTCATTCATGAAATACCTCCGCACTTTTAAGTCACACTCGAAGTACCAATATCCCAATAACCAAAAGAAGAAGGAACAAAAAAACAAACAAACAAAAAAAAAAATCTCACCTCACAACAACAACAACAAAAACATCCAAAAAAAACAAAAAACACCTCCTTCCACATAAACACAGAGCCCTTATCAGTACTCCAAAGGGTCATCCCGCAAGTCCCTAGAAAGGAAGGTGACCACTCGGAGGCGACCTTATGACCAGGGCACAAGGCAAAGGGTTCTGAGAATGCACTGGGCTTGGTCTAACCCCCCACTCACGCGGCTGCTGGTGCTGAGCTGCTGCTACCAGTGTCATTTCCCGTGCCACAGAAAGCAGACGCTAGACGCCACGTTTAACTTCGGCTCGGGATATGGTGTCGAGAGGGATTTTATAGTGACGGGACGGGATTATATTGGAAATAGAAGTGCAGGTGGAGTGAGGTCAAAGAAAAGGTGATTTTGAAGAACTGTTTTGCTTTTTTTTTTTTGTCTCTCGTGACGTGTGTTGAAGTGACGAGTGTGTGCGGACGTTTTCAATGCCTTGGATTATTAGTGTTTGGAATTGATATGATACGTGCGGAAAGTGAAGTGAAATGTCCCAGATTACTTGTCATAGTGGATGTCTGTATAGTGTGTGGAATTCCTCTCGCACAGAGAAATGCTGAAGAACAATACTTTCGTGCTTATATTATGTGCATGCTTTATCAATATCGTTAATACCAACGCTGCATTAACATTGATATTAATCCCATCACACCATTTAGCTTGCCTTTTCCTTATTGCATATCTTCTATCGCAACGAAGCACTGAATAAGAGTACTTCCACGCTTAGATACTCACATACGTCTATCTACATCGTTACCACTAATAGATATTAATTCTATCGCATTAACTACCTCTCCCTCATCGTATACGTAATCAGCACCATGACCTTTGACATTTCTATACCCTGTTGACATGCTGACTGCCCGGAAAAATACCCAACGTAATCATGACACGGCGCGTCCCCTGTCGCCACTTCTCAGTCCTTTTTTTAATTTTCCTTCTTCTTCTTCTTCTTCTTCTTCTTCTTCTTCTTCTTCTTTTCCTCTTTCTTATTTCTCTCTTCCTCTCTTTCTCCCTCAACACGTGCCAAGACGAATTGGATTTTCGCACGTGTGACATGAGTGCACGTGTCCTCACCAAGCTCTCATTAAGCTTAACATGTCACACGTCACTTCAAGGTCAAACAGACCATGGAGACATGAGGTTAGGGTGTGTTAATGGGAAGGACTTAAACACCATTAGTCCAAGGGGGAAGGGGGGGGGGAGTTCGCACGCAAAGAAAATCCAGAGGAACTTTGATCATTCGGACAAGAGAATATACGAAAGATTGTAATTATCATTTACGTCATTGTTTCTCAAGGCAC
>BOPN01002959.1:127371-147371 GCA_017312705.2 Penaeus japonicus | reverse complement strand
GTCCCGCAGGTGGGCGAGAACGGCGTGTTCCTGTCTGAGAGCGACGTGCGCGCCATCGTCAGCAGCAACCAGGAGACCACCATGCTAATAGGTCTGTTCACTCCCCCGCGGGCCGAGGGTCTGCTCATCCTTTGATTGATTTGATGTAACGGTTGATGTGTTGTTATCATCTTCTTCTTCTTCTCTCTCTCTATGTGGAGGACATAGGAACACGTCCCCCTAACCCCCCCTCCCTAACTAACCCCCCTTTTCTCTCTCTCTCTCCCCCCCCCCCGCAGCGTTCTGGCTGACCACCGTCGTCACCGCCATGGGCATCGTCGTGAGCTTCTTCGGCGCGCAGTACCTGTTCTGCGTGGTGGTTCGCGGCCCGAGGGTCAAGGGCCGCATGCCGGTCACCAGGTCGCTCTCGGAGGAGGACCTGCATCACCGCCAGGTACACACCCCCCCGCGGTTGCGGTCCGCCTCCTCCGCGCGCCCCGAGGAGGTGCCCGCGCCGAGGGCGTCGAGGAGAGGCAGTAGTGTGGGTGGCGGTGTGCAAGTGCATGGCATGTCTAATGGTGTTGGTGATCACGGTGAGGCAGAGGGTGGTGGTGGCGGTAGCACTAGTGGTAGGACGCGTCTCTTGAGCGGCGGCAGCAAGGGCGGCAGCTCCCGGGGCAGCTCCCGGGGCAGCCAGACGGGCATCGACAACCCGGCGTCGCAGCCGGGGACGCCCGAGAGCTGCGTGCCGTACTTCCTGCGCAACCACCGCTCGGCCTGGCAGTTCATCCTCCCGGAGGTCGTGCACGAGATGAAGCAGAGCGAGCAGTTCGCGGCGCGGGACCCCTGCAACGACGTCTACTCGCGCACGTCCACGCTCTCGAAGGCCTCCAAGAGCTCGTTCCACCCCGCCCGCGCGGCGGACCCGGAGCGCGACGCCAGCCGGCCCGACCTGGTGGGCTTCGAGGCGCAGCTGCACCCGCCCGCGCACTCCCGCAGGAGCTCCCGGGCGCCCTCCTCCAGCCGCAGCACCTCCATCTACTCCATCCCCGAAAGCTGCCACACGCAGACGACGCCGCGGCCGAAGGTGGTGCGCCCCTCCGCGCCCCCGCCCGACCCCCCGACGCCCAAGACCTCCAGCGGGTCCCGCAACATGCGCGCGACGTCGGCGGGTGGGTGGGAGTCGTGCGCCGTCGTCCAGTACTCCCCGCAGGCCGGAGGAGGCTTCGTGGTGGACCTGGACTGAGCGGCGCCCTCGCTGTACTTCCTTGTCTCTAGGGCTCCTCCTAACGTGGTTCAGGGCGTTCCTTTGCTCACACAGGCGCCTGGCCCTGGCCACTTAGCTTTGTGACCACGGACATGCCGGGGGCGTGGCGCCACAAGGCGTCCAGGTCGAGTTCTAGTGTAAAAGCAAAAGACAGAGTGAGTGCCAGTGGACAGCCCACGTGTTATCAGCGGACGCGACTTGCGTCACGCTGGGACACTCACGCTCGCTTCTCGAGAAGAACACATTCCGTGGCTCCGCTGCCGTCCCGGGCGGCCAGGGGAGTGCCACGCACGCTCAATATTATGTACTATCAGTACTCTCCCTCATGTACATTGTTATCCCATACTCACACAAACTGTCGGCGACATTTGTGTACATTTTTTCACACAGCAAATAAACCAAAGAGAAACAATGTATCTGTCTCCTTTCGCATGACAGGTTGATTCCCTTTTTTTCTTTCCTTCTCCAAAGCAGATCATACTCCCTGCTAAGACGTTTCTGTTGGTTGAAAAGGATGCACAGTAATCATCAAAAAAAAGTCTTTCTAAGTAAAAAGGATATGAATGATAGTTGCACAAGACCGCCCTCATACTCCTAAATGCATCTCTGTTAGTGTGACGCCCATACTTCCTTTGGTGCCAGAGGTGGCATTCCAGAAGAATGAGTCATTCTCTCTGTCTCACTAACGCGCTGTTGGAAGAGCATGTCATTGGCGCCAAAGACAGAACGGGTTGGCTACTTTTGCCGTAGATAGATCGAACTAAGTATCGTGAAGTTGCATTGAGTCTTTACAATTCTCTCTCTCTCTCTCTTTCTCTCTCCCCCCCCCTCTCTCTCTTTCTCTCTCTCTCTCTCTCTCTCTCTCTCTCTCTCTCTCTCTCTCTCTCTCTCTCTCTCTCTCTCTCTCTCTCTCTCTCTCTCTCTCTCTCTCTCTCTCTCTCTCTCTCTCTCTCTCTCTCTCTCTCTCTCTCTCTCTCTCTCTCTCTCTCTTGTGTGTGTCTCTCTCTGTGTCTCTCTGTCTCTCTCTCTCTCTCTCTCTCTCTCTCTCTCTCTCTCTCTCTCTCTCTCTCTCTCTCTCTCTCTCTCTCTCTCTCTCTCTCTCTCTCTCTCTCTCTCTCTCTCTCTCTCTCTCTCTCTCTCTCTCTCTCTCTCTCTCTCTCTCTCTCTCTCTCTCTCTCTCTCTCTCTCTCTCTCTCTCTCTGTGTCTCTCTCTCTCATTGTGTCTCTCTCTCTCATTGTGTCTCTCTCTCTCTCTCTGTCTCTCTCTCTCTCTCTCTCTCTCTCTCTCTCTCTCTCTCTCTCTCTCTCTCTCTCTCTCTCTCTCTCTCTCTCTCTCTCTCTCTCTCTCTCTCTCTCGCTCTGTGTCTCTCTCTATCTCTCTCTGTGTGTGTGTCTCTCTATCTCTCTCTGTGTGTGTGTCTCTCTCTCTCTGTCTCTCTCTCTCTCTGTCTCTCTCTCTCTGTGTCTCTCTCTCTCTCTCTCTCTCTCTCTCTCTCTCTCTCTCTCTCTCTCTCTCTCTCTCTCTCTCTCTCTCTCTCTCTCTCTCTCTCTCTCTCTCTCTCTCTCTCTCCCTCTCTCTCTCTCTCTCTCTCTCTCTCTCTCTCTCTCTCTCTCTCTCTCTCTCTCTCTCTCTCTCTCTCTCTCTCTCTCTCTCTCCCTCTCTGTGTCTCTCTCTCTGTGCTCCTCTCTCTCTCTCTGTCTCTCTCTCTCTCTCTGTCTCTCTCTCTCTCTCTCTCTCTCTCTCTCTCTCTCTCTCTCTCTCTCTCTCTCTCTCTCTCTCTCTCTCTCTATATATATATATATATATATATATATATATATATATATATATATATATATATATATATATATATATCCACTACATACACAGTTTTACCATAAGATTACACAGGGCATCCCTTGTTAGTTTTTAAGCTTCGACCGTTTTCTATAACAAGAACGGGGACACTCAAACATCTTCTATCCACGGTGTCAACAGAATGCAAAAAAACACGTAGGATAACACCAGTAATTGCATTATATAAGAGAGTATGCAACACCGCGTCGCTACAGAACGAGACGTACAGATAATCGAGAAAATCCTTCCCTCCTTAAAAAAAAAAAAAAAAAAAAAAAAAAAAAAATGGAGATTGAAAATGGAAGCATGAACTTTTTATTTTTTTTATTCGACATTGCATGACCAGCACATGTACTTAACCTACACTGACTGATCACCTATGCACAGTTCAGATGGCCGAGCGTTCTCACCCCCCTTCCTCCCCCCTGTGCATGACCCTCCTATCTGCATGACTCTAAGGATCAGCTGTTATCTCCTTCTAGTTCTTCAACAAATACTTAAGGAGGGTGAGTAATGCTTTCTGTTTTGCTTAGTGAGACCACGTGGATATTTTTTGTTTTGTTTTTGTTTTTATAGCTTTATCGAATGTTTTAGCTGAGATTAGCTTGTGATTTTAATTTCTGTAGTCGTTATGATCATTATTATCATTATCTTTGACTCTGTCTCTTTTTTTTTTTTTTCTTTTTTTTCCTTTCTCCCTCTCTCTTTTTTCTTTTCTTTCCTTTTCTCCCTCTCTCTTTGTCTCTCTTTATCTCTTTCCTTTTCTTTCTCTCTCTCTCTCCCTCTCTCTCCCCCCCCCCTCTCTCTCTCTGGTTATTATTTTGATAAGTAGCTATTGTCAACATCATCATCATCGTCATCATTTATTTATAATCATTATTATTATTACTATTATTATTATTGTTTTATTATCGTTATCATTATTATTATTATTATCATTATTATTATTATTGTTATTATTATTATTATTATTATCATCATCATCATCATTATTATTATTATTATTATCATCATCATTATCACATCATTATCATCATCACTGCTGTTGCTACTACTTTTATCACTACTACCATTGCTACTATTAGCATTAGCAACCAATGTTTAAATCTTTTATTTATTTATCTATACTTTTATTTATTTATCCATTGTATTTCTTAAAGATCAATTTATCATTCTCATTTTATTGACTGTTGCTTTATCCCTGTAATATTGATTTATTATTGACACTGAACACTCAAATACTTCACTGGGAAATCATTGCTCGTCCATGGCCATATCAGTCCCCATCCCGAGGCCAGTCTTGACCCCAAAGCCCCCCACATGCACTAGCCCCCCCTCCCTCCCCCCTCGGAGCCTACCCCCTGTCCCCGGCTTGGGTAACGAGGTTGTCGTGTCCGCAGGAGGGTCCTGACGCGTCGCCGGCCATCGAGGACGTGCTGGCGCTGCCCGACCCGGCCGGCTCCTCCGCCTGGGTCTACCATCCCGAGGAAGATAAGAACCCGACGGCCCTCTACCCGATGGGGCTCGACCTCCTCTCGGACTTCCCCGACGGGTCCCGACGCCCGCCCGCCCGCCACGCGTCCTTCGTCACGCCGCGCTACGCCCGCGTCCACCAGAGGCCGCAGCGGGCGCAGAGCTTCGCGGTGCGGCGAGACGCCAGCGTCCCCGACGTGTACCCGGCGCGGCCGAGCCCCGTCGTGTGCCCCGAGCTGCCGTTCAACACGCTGTCGTCGCACTACGCGCGGCCCAACGCCCGCCGCATCCACCGCTCGAACTCGGTGAGCGGGCGGCTCCTCCTGGGCGAGGACTCGGGCGCCGCCACGCTCAGCCGCAAGTTCCACGCGTGCTCGCTCGACGACCTGGACTCGGGGCCCGTGATCGAGGTCGGGACGTTCCCGCGCGACAGGAGCATGTCCGAGCAGAGCCTCGTGTCGTCCTTCCAGGAGTTCCCCCCCGGCGGGGGCCTCGCCGCGACCATCCACCGCACCGCCAGCGTCCAGGAGCGGCTGCTCGACGGCAAGAAGGTGCTCACGTCCTTCGGCCCCGTCAACAGGCCGACGGCGCGCGTGGTCAAGCCCAAGGGCCCGGCGCCGCCGCCCCCCATCAAGCCCAAGCCCAAGCTGCAGACCACGCCCCTCATCCACCAGGCGCAGCACGACTACGACGACGACGACTACGGGGGGGACCTCCCCCCGACCCATGAGGTCTCCAGCGCCGCCGCCGCCGCGCACCGCCACGAGGACGCGCAGGCCCTGGAGAGCGCGAGGGACGGCGGCGCGGAGGTCGTGCCCGAGCCGCCGGTGCGGACGGAGAGCCTGCTTCGCGACGCGCACCCGGGCATCGCCAAGAGGGTGACGGCGCTCGAGCGCGCTCTGCCGCTGCCGGTCATCGAGGAGAACATCAAGAACACGCGCAAGCGGCCCGCGCCGCAGCCGCGGAACATCCTGCCGCTCCACTCCGACGGCGAGTCCTCGCGGGAAGCCTCGCTCACGCGCCAACAGGACCGGAAGCCCCCGAAGCCCGAGAGCGCCAAGCCGCCGAAGCCGGACGCCGCGAAGCCGCCGAGGCCCGAGGTGCGGAAGCCGCCGCGCTCGTCGCTGCTGGAGAAGCCGCCGCGCCTCGCCGACAAGAACATGACGCTCGCGCGGCCGGGCCCCGCGCCGCACGCCGTCCCCGCGAAGCCCGAGCGCAAGCGCGCCGAGGGCGACAGCGCGGCCAACCTGCGCCGCCTGGAGGAGGTCCTCACCAACATCCTGGACCACGGCGCGCCGCCGCTCCTGCGCGCCACCAAGTCCGACGAGAACATCGCGGAGAGCGTGAAGGCGACGGACGCGAGGGCGCCGAAGGGCATCCTCAAGAAGGGCCCGAAGCCGCCCACGAAGCCCAGCAAGTACGAGGTCGCCCACCGCGAGGCGCTGGAGGACTCGCGGGCGCTGCTGGAGAGGCTCCCGCGCGGCGAGCTGCAGCGCAACAAGATCGTGCTCCGCGTGCCGTCCTTCCGCACGGCCGGCTGCCAGACGGAGGCCTACCGCCCGGTGCGGCGCCGCGCCTCCTGCGCCCAGACCAACCTCAGCGTCGCGCCGCGATACCGCACCGACGCCACGGCGCCGGCCATCGCCAAGCCGCCGCGGGCGCCGCCGGCGGACCGCTGGCCCAAGGGCGGCCGGCGCGAGGAGCCGCAGGAGGCGCCGCCGATCGACGGCTCGTCGTCGTCGTCGGGCTACTCGTCGCCGGAAGTGAGCAGCAAGGAGCCGTCGCCGCCGCACTCGGGGCCGCCGTCGCCCGCGTCGTCGTCCGCCGCGCCCAGCGACGAGGACGAGCGGCGCTGCGGCGACGCCAACGTCACCGTCATCGAGATCAACAAGGGCGACGCGGCGAGCGGCCGGACGCCGCCGCTGCACAGCGTGGACCGCCCGCCGCCGCGGCCGCCCAAGCCGCTGCGCCTGCGCCACATGTCCGACGCCGCGGCGCTCGTGAGCAGCCAGGGCGGCCTGCTGGTGCCCGTGCACCGCAGGACGGCGCCGCTGCCGCTCTACGAGGACGTGTTCGGCCTCGCCGCCCTCACGGAGAACGTCATGCTGCTCACGGAGGCCATCAACCCGGTGCTGGTGCACGCGACGCGGCCGCACGACGGCGCGGGCGGTGGCGCGGGCGGCGGCGCGCCCTCCACGGCACCCAGGGTCGTCGACGTGATTCGCAAGACGCTTCAGGGGCCGCCCTGGGACGGGCGCACCGCCGTGCTCCCGCGCCCCAGACCCGCTCTCCGCACGCACAGCCTGTCCCTCCCGCGCCCCTCCGTCACGCCCACGGCGCGCCCGCAGGCCTCCCGAGGGTCTCGGTCCCCCTCGCCCGTCCGCCGGGAGGAGCAGAGGCAGCAGACGGAGAAGCAGAGCTCGGCCTCGTCCACCGCGGCCTACCTGGCGTCGCTCGAGCTCCTGGCGTCCCACTACCGGCACCAGGCGCTCGCCAACGCCAAGGTATAACGCCAACATAACCACTCGTAACTCATTCTTCTTAATCTGATTCATAACTACCATTGCCAGAAAGGTATAATCTATAAACAAATGAATAAATCAATAAAACGAAATAAATTCAGTAGTTAAAATAGATCTTCTTTCTTCTTAATTCATTTCTAAACTCATGACAAATACCTAACCCATCTAACCTAACCGACAGCAACTGCAACTACAGCAACGATTGCTCATGCAACAACAGCAACAACAACAACAACAGCAGCAGGAACAACAGCAAGCAGAGCTGAAAGAGGAAGCAGAGGAAGCGAGCGAGGCGAGTCCGTCCTCCTCCGAGCCGCTGCCGACCTCCTCAGCGAGTTCGAAGTCGGCGAGTGAGTCTCTGTCTCCGATCCAGCAGGAGAGCGAGTGTTGACCGGCAGAAGAATCCCTCGATGTGCGGGGCTGCGGTGTGGAGTTCGGTTTAATGTTCGTATGCGTCTTGAGGTCGAGTTATTAAATTAGTCTTTGATGAGAAGGAGCGATTGCTCTCGTGAAGCTAGTGTAACGGAAGGACAGCAGTGTTTTTTTTTTTTTTTTTTTTTTTTTTGGGGGGGAGGGGCTTTGCAACGAAAGGATATTGGTGTTTCGGGTTTGCAACGGAAGGACATTAGTGTTTGAGTTTTGCAATGAAATGATATCGGTGTTTATTGATTTGCAACGATAGGATGTCGTGTTTGGGGTTTGCAACAAAAGGACACCAGTGTTGGAATTTGCAACGAAAAGACATCAGCAACGAAAAAAATATCGGTATTTTGGGCTTGCAACGAAAAGTTTTCAGTATTTGGGGTTTGCAACGAAAAGATATCCGATTTTGTGACTTGGTTGAAAGAAAGAAAGAAAAAAAATGAATGTGCGAAGAACAGAACCGTTAGTTTACACGAGAACAGAATACAAAAAACATTTTCTTTTATGTACATATATATACATAAACTTTCAAAGACAAGTGTCAGTGCTAAAAGTTAGTAACCTGTCAAGGTGGAAGGACCAAAGCAAAATTACTTCCAGAAGAGACGGAGCTCTATGTACAAAAATCCCAAGGGAAATAGTGTGTCACTTTTTCGTTTCTTGTTTATGCCTGAGAATCGCTCCTTGACATAGCGGAACTACTCTCAAATGGATAGCGTAAAAGGAGCAGGTTACCTATTTAAGTTTATGGAGTCCTGTCAACGATATAAGCATTATTGCTCTAGATATGAATGCGATTGGATCATATGGTGAAATTCGGAGTTTTTGTGTCATAGGATCAGTTATACATATCCTTTTAATATATATATATATATATATATATATATATATATATATATATATATATATATATATATGGCATATACAGTATATTTCATAAATGTTTTATTGTAAGATGTTCATTCATATATCTAAATGTATATATCCACTTTCTGTATTATAAATGGAAAAACTCTTATCAAAAAAATTAATATATTGATCGCATTGGTGTATCAAAAAATAAGCTGTCAGTAATCTGAAGCCCAAAAACTTAGAAGGTTGTTAAGGTAATATAACCTTAATGCACACTTCTGCACTTGAGATTGCAGAATGAAAACTGAAGACCAGTCATGCTTCTCCTTCAAGTTGCAAATCACACGGTCTTCCTTCCACAGAAATTTATAAATACTATGCATATTCCAAGTGCCTATATGATATTGATATTTTTTGTTTGTGTTGCATGGTTTAATAATATATTTTACTAATAAGTATTCAAACAAATACTGAAATAATTATAAATATATATATATAATTGATATATACATAATGAAACAAGTCCTGTTATTCTGAAGTCAAAACTAACCCTTTAGTTAGCTAAGGCTTGCCAAGTGAGAACTGTTGTCTAATACTAAGTTAATAGACACACTTATGCATGAATGAAAAGAAAAAAAATATTTTCCTGTTGTATGAGGTAAAGCGATGTATATTTTTTGTATATAAACTATTTACCTATTACTGTTGTATACTATATTGAATTGTAAATAAGAAATACTGTAATATATATTTGTTCTGAGGGACGTATGTGCACTATTTTCCTGTGGTATATATTTCGTCTTGCAAAGAAGTCATATTTTTTGGCTATTTCAAGCTTTAACTAAACTTCTAAGTGTACTCCAATTTTATCAAAATAAATATCTGGAATAAACTCATCTTTAATTAACTGGATTCCCCTACAGTATCAACGTAGAAAACACGGAAAATATGCAATCATGCACTTTGAAATATCAAATCAACGAAAACTGAAATTGTGATATATACATGATAAATGTAAATCAAAAGATGAATCGCTTGCAGAATAAGAAAGAAACGAACCGTCGAGATATATTATACAGCAAAGAAATATCTTTTCTACTATCAGACTCAAAATGTCATTTCCTGCAAAAAGTAATGACAGGAAACGATATGTGTTTAAACCCTTAATTACACCATGGATCTGTCCTTGGCTACCACTAGCAATATGAATAAAGATAGAATGTAACCATGGGTCTTAATAAATGTTAGGCTGTGTGATGCATGAAGCTATTAAACACTGTGACCTATTAATGTGTCCAGAAGGCAACGAGTAAGCAAGGGCAAGGGTGGGCTGATACAGAAAGAGCGAGCACTTAACTTTCCTCGCTTGAACCTTGCAATTCATAAACATGAAAATATTAACGAAGAAAAAGCTTAGTTTTTTCACTTCGTTTATTCAGTGAGGACGCAATGAAGTACCACATCCCACCTACCTGTATTTGTTTGTTGCACTGTGGCTTCTCTTTTGCATAACAAGATGAAATGGTGTGATTATGGTGTGGGTTTTGACATTACTGAGCAGATTCACAAAAAAATGTCTGAAGAGATAAACACATACACAGATATATAAAAACATAATAAAAGAGGAAAAGAAAAAAGGGAAGAGAGAGAGAAAAGAATGAAAAATAAATGACAAAAAAAAAAAAAAAAAAAAAAAAAAAAAAAAAACTTACAATATAGATATTAATGAATGATAAAATCCATAATATTCTGGAAATACTAAACACCTTGACAGTTTAAAAGCTCTAGGCAATACAGAAGCTTAGTAAGATTAGATACTTGTGGGGTGTTTGTGCAGTATAGTTGCTTATTTTCTTTATTTAAATAAAGGCAGGATGTTTAACTGTACAGCTCTGTATAGTAATGAGAAGAAAAAGATATCTCAATAACATAAACATTATGAACATAAAAAAAAAGTTTACAGAAAATAAACCCTTTCCAAATGCATTCATAGACAGAAAAATGAAAAAAATACTTTAGAAATTAGTAATTCCCCAGTCAATTAACCTTCACATTGGTACTGATCATTTTCCATGTATGTATAACTGACCTCAACTATATTTACATTTATATAGTTTCATATACAATTTTAAATTTCCCAAGATCAATTTTGTACATAATTTAGGAAACTCCCAGAAACACAATAAAATCTCCAACATAGGATTACACATGCAACACAAGACAATAAAACAATTGATATTGTTCAACATTGTATTTCCATTAAATACAAAACAAATGTACAGAAAATAAAGTTTAAACAAGGATGCCTTACATACTGCTGTATCTGCAGGCAAATATCTACATGAATATATACAGATTCAAGTATAATTAAACTAACTGCATTACCTTTCCAGCTGTTACGAGACCATGCTTCAACAACCACAGAGGGAGGACCACTCAGTTCATATCTAAAAGTTGAGAAGAAGAAGAAGAAGAAGAAGAAGAAGAGGAAGAAGAAGAAGAAGAAGAAAAAGAGGAAGAAGAAGAGGAAGAAGAAGAAATATAAAGAAATTAGGGGGTCTCTTCCTTATGTGTTTTTCTTCCCTGTCCCCCTAGCATAGTCAGTAATGTTTCCTGGGTCCACGGAAACTGCTCGAAATCTACACTGGCGACAACCCTGGGTAGTTCCACTCTGTCTGGACACGTAGAGGATCCACTTTGTATCTGGCAAGTGGAAACGTGATGTACTCCGGCACATCCCGACCCTCCTACGCCTTGGGCCTGTTCGAGCCCCTGTAGAGGTCGTAATATTTCCCCGCCCCGATGCGCTCCCTCTTGATCTCCTTCTTCTCCCACGACGTCAGTTCGGGGTCGATGGGCAGGGCTGCGGGGAAGGGGTGGACAGGTGGTTCGCGCTCCAGAGGGTTGATGTTCTTCAGCCTCTTCAGAAGGATCTCCTTGTTGATCTGCTTCCGGTCACGGTGCATGTCCAGATATCTAGAGGAGAAAATGATATTGGTAACATCTATAGGTCTATCTCTATACAAATGGAAGTAGATAAAGGGAAGGAAAGAGGGAAGGGGAAGGGGAAGATAGTAAGGAGGGAGGGAGGGAGGGAGGGAAGGAGGGAAGTAAGACGGGAAGGAAGGAAGTAAGGAGGGAGGAAAGGAAGGAGGGAAGGAAGGAGGGAGGGAAGGAAGGAGGGAAGTAAGACATGAAGGAAGGAAGGAAGGAAGGAAGTAAGGAGGGAGGGAGAGGGAGGACTCTTACTTCTTCCCCATCTCTTTATTCACTTTCATTAGGGAAGGTTATTTCTTTCATACAGCACTGATAAACAATGTCAGATGGCACTTCAAATCCAAGAAGACAGTAAAACACACAAAATCACAAACACAAATATGACTGGAAATAGAATGCAAAAGATTGTGACATGCTGGATGAAGCTCCCTTGCTCTGAAATGAAACCCATGTGGGATACGTCAGCAAATTCTGAGCCACCTTGCTTAAGCATATAGGTAAATTGCTACATCAGATGAGTTCCCTCCACAGAACATATCAGCTTTCAAAAACGGGTGGGCTGTTCCCTATCACTACCCCTATTTCAGTGTGACTGGACTGTACTGATGGTAAATTAGTATATTTGGCAGGCTGGCATCTTTCCTCTTGCCATAAGGCCACTGAGAGCTATTCACCCTATCCCTATCCCTCCTTCTCTCCATGTGTCCAGGTGGTCCCATCCAACCATCCCTCTAAGCCATAAGAAACTATGACACCTCCTTGTAATTATGATAACTTTAAGTTTTAATGCATTATAGGTTTTATTTACATGTTTGATGTACCTGTGCCAAGGAAAAATACTCTCTTTTCCTTAATTCAAAAGGGCTTACCTATCAAACTGCCTCTTTATCGGGAAGTGCTTCTGAGGAGCCAAGTACATCTCTGGGAAGTCATATTCATAAACTGGCTCCCTCATTTCTGAAAAGCATAAGCAATTACAGTACTTATAATACTCCTGACTATCAGTATACTACATGCTACTATATTGTTTACAATTATAATACATGATCATACTACATACAACCCCATACAAACTCTATCCCCCAAATATACTTGTTTCAAAAAGGAATAAGTATGAAAATATATGGTAAATAACTGCACAATCCACTAGTAAATAGTAGTAGTAGTAGTAGTAGTAGTAGTAGCAGTAGTAGTACTACTACTATTATTACTATTACTATTATTACTACTACTACTACTACTACTACTACTACTACTACTACTACTAAATAAATAAATAAATCTCAATCACACAACTCACTGAGCGTGTCGTGGAAGAAGTCCGTGAGCGAGGAGTCCCAGTCGGCCTGGAACCAAGCCAGGCCTGCGGGAGTCACTTCGTCTTGCATCTGGCGGTAGAAGTCCAGGGTGGAGAACGACCGCTCCTTCAGCAGCAGACTGTAGAGAAAGAAAATGACGGGTGAAGAACATGAAGAACAAGAAAGCTGGGTAATGAGCATGTTAAACCGTCAAAGGTCCTTTTCTCCGGTAATTATTTGAAGTTGTGGTGTATTTCTGTAATAGTAAGTCTAATTTACTGATGAAGGTCTTCGACACTATTGGTACTATCAGAACAGAGAGACTGTATAGATAGATGCAAGGTGAAAGAGGAAGGAACGGAGAAGCAGATAAAAGAAACAGCAATATAACAGAATATTAAAAATCCTCTGTCCGAAGTTCCAGAAGATGTTGAAGAGACTGAGAAAGGTTAAAACCCACAAATAATACATAAACTTTAAATACAATAACAGCAAGAACTATCCACTTTTCTGGCAAGTGTGTATCTTGCTCCTTCGTGTAAACACAACCATCGAGTGACAAATTTTGACAATCCCAGTTGGTAGATGAGAGTGAGGGGATTACACTCCTATATTGGAGGAAAAAATGTAAAAAATTTTTGAACATAACCCAAACTTATAGATGACATAGTGAAATAAGATAGATTCATTGCATTGAGGTATAAATTGTTGCATACAATAATTAGTGAATAATTACATAATTAAATGGTAGACTATACACCTCACACTGTAAATAATGGTTATGTATACTTATTACTACTACTACTGCAGAATAATATATAAATTAGGTGTACACAATGCTGAGAAGTGTCCAAAATTACACACTATCAAACCTTTACTGCCTTTAATTTTTCAGCTTTCTCTGTCATTCTTAATACAAGTTTTGGCTTGTGTTTTTCATTTTTTCACTCCCCTTCTGATTTAAAACAGGAGAGCTTGGCTTTGCTTGTTCACTTTTCATAGAGCCAAGTCACCCCGACAGAGCCTCAGCTGTTAAAAACCGACAGGAAGTTTTCCTTACTTTATTTTGGTGTGGAAGGGATGATAGTGGAGATAAACTGGCATATTTGATACTATTTTGCATCTTTCTTTCCCAGCCTCAAGGCCACAGAAAGCTAGAAAGCTATCCCTCCCCTATCGCCACACCCACTGGTCTTCTCCTGTATCCCTAGGTGGCTCTTCCTCCCAAATTATCCTCAGCTTTCAAAAACTGGAGGGCTGTTTTCGCACCTCTCATTAGGTGTGGATGGGACAAAAACGAGTAAATCCAGTACTGTCTGCCAGATTTCCACCGGTCTTAAGGTCACGGAAGTCATCCACTGTCACCATCCACACTAGGGCATCTCCTGTGACTGCGTGTTGTCTGCTATTCAATCCTCCTCCCCCCCCCTAATGCCCCCTCTAAGCCAGGCTACCTACCCTCCTATCCCCCTTTTGTTTAAGGCCTTTTCCTCTTCCTTTTAAACAGTCACCTACTGGTATAGCTGAGATCTTTGTGCCATTCTTTTTGTGTGTTATTGTCTTCTAAACATAAATAAAATTACACGTTTTGTTGTATTAGAAGTTATGCTAAATATGTGATTCATTGCTTTATATGTTTTTGACTTTTTTGGTTGCTTTTTTAAATAATTTTTCTCATCTTCGCTTATATACATTGGGTATGAGACCTTCATTCTTGTGTAAAATCAAACTCTTCAAAGCATTAAGGCCCAAAGTTGCCCCTGTGAAAACTGAATATTCAGGGTTAACTGTGGCTAGGGGAACAAGAGAGAACCACAGAATTTCAGTCTTTCAGGGTTGAAATACAAACACTCGCTTGGGATTTCCAGCTTTTCACCTTCTTTCACATTTTCATTACCTGTTATGAGTAATTATCTCCCATTCCCCCCCCCCCCCCCCTCCCTCTCCCTCCCTCCCTCCAAGCTTGTGCGCCCAAGCTTGCTATTTCAACAATTACTGAGAGGGAAAGAAAGAAAGAGAGAAAGAATAAAAGAAAGAAAGAACGAAGATCAACTCACCAAGGCTGCTCCTTCTTGAACTCTGAGAAGTCGATCCTCTTCTCCTGTTTATAGAGCACGAACACATATCTGTGGTAGCCGGTGCCTCTCGGAGGGAAGGGCTGGAGGTAGTCGCACACAATGTCTCCCGTCTCCAGCTTCCCTCCCTGTATGTTGCCGCTGGAAAATTTGCATTGGACTTAAGAAAAGAAAGAACGAGAGAGAGAAATGGAAAAATCTATGACGATTTCTAAAACAAGAAATTATCTCAAACGACTTTTCATCCACGTGACAACACAACAACCCTCCTTTGTTCATATGAATTACTCTAAAAATGATTTAATCCATAAATTCTTACCAAAGGTATGTGACATGCCCTTCCTAATTCCCTACATACTACTCTTAGCAAGTAAAAGGCTTCTTAACCCACTGCGGACAGGTTTCATGACATACATGATGCGGGCGTCATGAGATACATGACATTCGGGGATTTTGGATAATGGCAATTGCAGTCATAATTACTATAATTACCATAATATTGAGCAAACCTAACACCCAAAACCTAGATGGCACCACTTTCTTCTAGCACCAGCAGGAGAGAGAGCCTTGAATGGCACTCATCCACAGTCACTAGCAGGCACTATCTTTAGAGAGCGATGGCAAACAGCAAGTTGATGACCTCTTACTCTAAAGTACCACCGATGAAGGATGTGCAGGCAGAACGAGAAGTTAACTCAAACCATACCCAGTGTCTAAAATGTGCTCCTGTGCCAATATGTATGCCCTTTACTGTGGCACTCACAGTCATAAGCACAGGTTTCCTTCCTCTTTCCTACCTCTTCATGTTATATTTATTGTAGGCAGTTATACACTTCATATCGATTCATGACATCACAAAAATAAGAAAAAATAAAGTTGCTTTTTATCCTCCTATAATACAGCAATACTTCTATCGCACTGAGCATTAAGAAAATAATGAACTGATATGGATCATATACTACAATCTTAGTCAACTGCAGCATTGATAGAGCCTGTGATATGACACATATAAGTCTCTAAACACAATAAAACACACACACACACAAAAATGCCAACAAAATTGGCTCTAGTTTTATAATGAGTGACTGAAAGAGAGTGGGAAGATTTAACCCATTCGTGCCGGTTGACTTGCTATCATGTTTAGTGGTTTTTGGGTCAGACGCCAGGGAAGAGATGTTTGGTCAAGGCCGGTGCACCAGGTAATCGGGCGTACAGCCCTCGCTTTAGAGCATGCTGTGTGCCATCGTTCTATAAAGATAGTGCTTGCTAGGGACTGTGGATGAGTGCCATTCAAGGTTCTCTCTCCTGCTGGTGCTAGAAGAAAGTGGTGCCATCTATGTTTTGGATGTTAGGTGAAACCCATTTTGCTTAATATTACAACAATTAGAGTAATTATGTCTATTGTCATCATCACTCCCTCATTACTTTTAGCACAATAAAATAACACAGCGATCCAAAATCCCCCCAAAATCATGTACGTTATGATGCTCCTCATCAGGCCAGAGCTCCTGCATCATGCAAGTCATGACACCTGTACGCAAAAGGTTAATAAAATACTCTCCATCAAAAAGCTAAATACTTACTGTATACTAATGATAAAAGAGTATTGTCTTGCATTGTGAAGATAGTAATTTCTGATTACCCTCTTTTTCCATGCTCATGTCAATATACTTACACAAACCAGTGGAGACATTCTTTGTCGTTATCATAGAGATTCCCATCTGGGTTTGTCAAGATAAGCGTCCAAAGGTCGTCGGGTGAACTCTCAAACTGGACCTTTGGCTCTGCTGTGGCCTGTAGAGGTTATTCATTATCTGTATTTTTGTTTCACGCTTGTTTTCCTTATGTACTTGAGTATTTTCTTCTTGAATGTATATAAATAACATCAGATCTGAATTCTCAATAAAAGAACAATTGGCAAACAAAATCACTGATGAAAACATTCCTCTATAGAGAAAGAAAGAAAGAAAGAAAAGAGAGAGAGAGAGAGAGAGAGAGAGAGAGAGAGAGAGAGAGAGAGAGAGAGAGAGAGAGAGAGAGAGAGAGAGAGAGAGAGAGAGAGAGAGAGAGAGAGAGAGAGAGAGAGAGAGAGAGAGAGAGAGAGAGAGAGAGAGAGAGAGAGAGAGAGAGAGAGAGAGAGAAAAATCTGCTTCACAAACACAATCCACTCCAACCAAACCTCTTTTGGCTTCAAGATGTTGCCCCTATAGACAGGCGACTCAGTTTCTTCGTCATAGTCGTAGCTGACAGTCAACGGGACGCGAGGACGGAAGTATGCATACTTCCCAAAGAGATCACCAAAGATTCCATAGTGTTCAGCAAGAGTCGAGATGTGGTGGGCAGCACTTGCCTTCTCCCATTCACTGTTCACTGTGTCCAGGTTCAAAGTCACTGAAAAGAAATGAAAAATGCAAAATCATATATTGATCTATCTATCTACCTAGATAGTTGTGTATATATGAATGTATGTGTGCCTGAAGACCTTGGCATGGATGTTTGCATTTGTGCATGAAGCTAGGAAGCCGAAATTCAGACCTAAAATCTGTTATTCCCTATTTGTGAATAAAAATCTGATGCAAATGAAAAGTTACTATGTACGAAAAGAAGACCTGTGATAAAACTACTTACTGTAGTTACTGTTGTCCCCAGCACTAACTAACATTGCATTTGCTATGTTTTTTCATATCAAATCCTAACCAGTCAGAGCACTAATAACAATTCTCTCACATCAAAAATATTCTTGAAGTGCAACTAAAAAGACTCTTCATCAGAAAATATATATCAATGGTAAATAATAACAATAAAATCTTATTATGAACTCTTCAAAAAGAAAACAAAATAATACTAAGATGAACATAATTTTTTTTTCTTAGCCCAAACAGCTGACTTACGTGAATGGTTCCGTGCCTCCCTCTCTAGCTCTGCATTGCGTCTGATAGCCTTGACGTGGTCCAAACGCTGACCGAGCTGCTTCTTGCGCGAGAGTTTTCTCTCTGGTAGACCTATGTCCACTGGCGCGTACAGATCTGGATCCTCCCTTGTGTGGTCAAGCTCTGAAAAGTTATGGATGTAAATTATAGATGTAGTTTGTGGACCTCCCTAGCAACTCGTTTTTCGATAAGGAACTAGTCAAAGCTCTACCTTGCTAGAATTTATATAGTGGAGGTTTGTTGGTCACCGATATAGAGAAGCAGGGCAATCAATCACTTGACATTGTGCCATTGTTGCGTTTTAATACTGAAGGTCTTCCATCACAGCCAGTTTCAGGTGAATTTCAATAATACACAGGTAAACAATAACATCAGACCAGATGCTAACAACCAGACTTTTTACAAGAACCATTTCATTATTGTGAATTGGTTAAATTTACAGTTGAAATAGTGCTATAATAAAAGGCCTTTGGAATCGGAGGAAACTAGGAAATATCAAACCCTGGAATCGATCTCCATCAATTATTATTACCAGAGAATATATCTTTTAGAAAGAAATTAGAGAAAATAATTGAACATAAATAGAAAGAATCTTTGGGAATACCTGGTTTCAAGTGGTAACATGGCAATTCTAAATTCCTAATTTACATATTTCCTCTTTGGAATAATTTCTGGAAAATTTCAGGAAGCCTAACATTAAATGTATAAATTCAGAGTTTACAATGTATGTTAGGAACACAACAATCTATAAAACACTTCTTCTATATCCTTTCTATCACAAATGAGCAAATATGGAGACTAACAACCATAAAGGAATATCAGATAGCCTGCATTAATCTCCCATGACGTTCACCATAGCAATGCGACAAAACAAGCCTTGTGAACGTAGCTCTAAATACTCAACACAAGCTAAATGAAGTCTCGCCAGACTTATACATGTCATATGCCAAACAGAACTGTAGTAAACCATCACGTGACACCCGATGCAGTGGGCAAAGTGGGGGCATGAATGATATTTCAACTCCATTAGCAGAAAATGTCCTTCAAACTTCTGAATTCCCTATTCTATTTATGTAATGCCAGCCAAAACCCGTGGTGTGTCCCAGAAGCTAAAGGAACACCAGGCTGGCAATTGCACAATATACAGACGGTATTAACCACTACATTCTATAGAGCTCTTTAATTCTCCTTCTATAGTCCATGTTCTCCTTATCTATTAGAGGCGATAAGGTCACTATTACTAATTAACGAAGAAAAATCTCAGAATAACGTTCCCGAGTTCTTAATGACAGTCAGTACGGTCCAAGCTTACGTAATTAACGTTAGGCGTCCATTCAAGTATTAAACATTCTCTACAAACGCATCTACAAGCATTTACCATCCAACGAGCCGCAAAATAATAAACAAAATTACATAAAACACCCAAAACACACAACAATAACACCGGGTCGAGCTCTCTTCATCTCATTCAACCTCATATAAACGACCATTAATCTCTTCTCACCTTCTAATCTTTCCTCCAGCGAAGGATAAATATTAACCTTGATCTTCCTCGTCCAGACAGACCTTGTAAACTGCAAATTCAAGGCTTTTTGAGTGGTCGAAGCCAGCCGAGACCACACCGACGGCGCAGACATGTTTACTTCTGGGGAACAGCTGAAGGGCGACGAGCGTAATCGGGGTTTTGGTGTTATTTATTATTATTATTATTATTATTATTATTATTATTATTATTATTATTATTATTATTATTATTTATTTTTGATGTCTTTATGGGGATTTTCTTGTTATTTATTATTGTTATTATTACTATTATTCATTTTTGTGTCTTTATGGGGGTTTTGTTGTTATTATTATTATTTATTTTTGGTGTCTTTATGGGGGTTTTGTTGTTATTTATTTCTGCTGGTGTCTTTATGGGGGTTTATTGTCCTTGTTGTTGTTTTCAGTAAGATCTTTATATTGTTTTTGCTTATTCTGTTCCATGTTGTTGTGTCATTATTGTGTTATACTGTAATCATTTTCATTAGTGTTATATTAAGTGTGTGTGTGTGCGTGTGTCTTTGCATGCGTGTATGTATTTCCGTGTGTGAGTGATACACAGATACAAAGCCACGACATATCAATCAGTATAAATAAAAGATACCCATGACAATAATTAGGATCCGATATATCTCCCCGTCGCCCTAAAGTGGATCCATCTTAGAGCCAATCCGGAGCCAATCAATCCGGAGTGTAAGCGACCAAATTGCTCAGACCAAAACAAACCTCGACAGGACCCGTCGATGCTTCGTGACGCGTCCGATTTATGTCATATATCTTACCTCTAGCTTCATTTACAGACGTC
>BOPN01002959.1:112371-122371 GCA_017312705.2 Penaeus japonicus | reverse complement strand
GTATGACATTATTATGCACAAGAAGAGCTTTAGAAAATCTGTGTGAAATGAACTGAAGGTTTTTAGAATGATGAACAGTCTCAGATCCTTTGTCTGACGGCTTTAAAAGACGCCAAAGAGTCTGTTGATAGCAAAGACAGCACAAATATTAACTACTTATATAGCTTACAACCTACTATGTAACTTATAAGGTTACTTGATAACTTTTGGTCCTGCCAGCCAGCTTGTGCTTTTGTCTATTAAGTGTTTGTATATATCATTTATATATTGACAATCGACAGTGATAATGTTAATTCTCAGAAATAGTGGAACTCTTTTCGTTTGAGTGAGCTTAGGTATTAATGCTATTTGAACATTGTCTGAAATATTCCCTATTTTGTCCCATATTATATTCATATTCAGCAGTTTTAAGAAACCATATATGCAAATATCTAATTTGATAGCAATAGAATAATAGTTTGCCTGACAGGTTTAGGCATAAACATTGCATGTTTTGTCTTATTGCTTGCATTTTTTGTTTTTGTTTTTTTTTGTTGACAATATATTTGTATTTTTTAAACATTTATATTCTTTAAAGTACCATGTATAGTAATTCACATGTCATTTCCTACTGTGTGGAGGAACTTGGCATTTGCAGTGATACTTTTTGATAAGCATATCATCATATCTGTCATGGATATCATCTCTGAGTGCCAGCTTTGACAAGGTCTAGTCAGTATTTGATTTTGTTTGGACAGGTTAATTAATACATTTTTAGCTTTATTTCAAAGGTATTGACGTTCTTAAGGTCAGTAGAGGTAAATGATATGGATGAATATTTTTCTGTATGCAAAGGTGAATTTGCAGTATCTTCAGATGTATGCAAATGTAGTAGTCTTGGGAGGAAAGACTTTTGATAGTGTTCTCTCTCTCTTTTTCTCTGAATTTTCTTAGTTTTAAAGTACTTTTTCTGGTTATGAGCATAAAATTTAGAGCCCGTGCACGCACGCACACACACACACACACACACACACACACACACACACACACACACACACACACACACACACACACACACACACACACACACACACACACACACACACACACATACACATACACATACATACATACACACACACACATACACACATACACACATACACATACACACATACACATACACATATACACACAGTGGCAGACAGAGCGGAGAGAGAACTCCTCTGTTACTCGTACTTTTAACTTGTTTATTTAATTTTCTATAAACATTGTGAATAAAGTTATATCATTAATATTCACATGATGCTTGTCGCAATAGCAAATGTGAATATTAAAGATATGTAAAAATTTGCAACTGAAAATTCAATCCATCACAGATATATAGATGTGAGAAATTTAGGCCATTTTCCGTCTTTCATTTCTTTTAACCCATTAGCAGCGGATGGCATGATTTGGTGCAAAGGCAGAGTCGGTAATAGACGCGGATGGCACCATGCCAGACATGTAATTCAGCTATCCTACTGCACAGACCTTTTTTTAATACCGCGACCAATGGGTTAATCTTTGTGTGTGTGTATGTCCATATGGGAATATGACCTATCTAGTCAGGGTGAGCAGCTTCTTGAGAAAGTTCACAAAAACGCACCTGGAAGACGTCATTGTGTCGAGAAGTGGCAAAGCAGTGGTTGTTGTGTAATTGTTGTCTGCGTTTTCATATTTAGATTTAGGGGTAAACAATTTTTAATGTATTCCAATGTGGTTTATTTATGTAAACAGCGGAAACAAACAAATGTACACACACACATGCACACACACACACACACATATGCACACACACATGCACACAAATGCACACTTACATACACATGCATAATTGCACATATATTGTACATAAGCATTAAACAACCTACTTCGTACGTCCAAAAATGTATAAATTAACTAAACCGTTCTCCCAAAGGAAGAAAAATGCACAATTATGTATTTTGAAACACAAGTTATATACATCTTTGATATATACTGTGTTTCCTTGTGATGTGTTCATTTGATTTAATCTAAATTCAGAAATTACAGAGGGATAAGTAACTTTAATGGCAAAATAATTTATAAGATTCATCTGGGCTATGTTGTCATGCAGTATGGGAAAATGCAACAGGATGGTAATGGTGGGGATTATGATGATAATGAAGATGATCATTGCTTTTTCTTTTCTTTTTTTCTTTTAATGCTGCGATGCCTCGATGCATACTCTTGTGCATGCTATTATTATAGATATAAAGATTATTATTTTGTCAAGAATTAAAAAGAAAAAAAAAATGTTACATTCATATTGATATTGTTAAGTGCTTTATATTGGCCATGCAGAGGTTGCAGTTAATATAGAGTTGCATGATATAATACTCATTTGCACAAACCTTGCCCACAGAAGTATGCATGATAGATAATGATACTTTGATGATGATTTGCCAAAATGTTTGATAAATATGGAACTTATGGTGTCGTCTTTGTATTGTTTTTCTGTAAATACGGAACCTTCTCAATAATTTAGGAAGTTACAGCTGAATAAATAGAATAAATCTATGAAAAAGGGGATGAACTTGAAATATGTTTAGACATTCCACAAAAAAAAAAAATTGTAAGGAATTAGACTTTTCAATGAAATGTAATGTGTGTCACCTTAAAAAGCTTCCACGTACATTAATATTTCCTTTTGTTTTGTCTTAATGTTACTTTGAATAATAGCTAGCTTTCCTTTGAGGTTTTGTGTGTAATGACAGCAAAGAGACCATGGGAACATTGTTATTTACCGAGGTATCTAGTCAATAGTGAGTTTTGGGTGAAATTTAAAGGTCGAATCTGGTCTCCTGTCTGTGGTGTTTTTATGTTTTATTAGAGATGATATATATATCTTTATTTTATTGGGGGGGGGGGGTCCTCTTGGCTGTGTTCTTGTGCCATAAAACAGTCATTGTTACAGAGAGGGAGAGAGAAAAAAGAAAATAAAAAAGTATATTTTAGAGTTGGGCGCATGCTGTACCATAGGCTCTCCACATTGGAAAGATTGTCATCGTGTATATTTTACGATGCAGAAAGAGTCGAGGGAAATTTTTCCGTTCAATCCTAATCTTGTTCCACGACTTCAGTCCTTTCTTTGGACTTAGAAGGGAAAAGTTTCGTGGTTATTCGTATTACTTTCTGGCTTGTTTCTTTTTTACAATGTTATGTGATTTTATCCTCGTATTATTAGTGTTCTGGCATTGTTACGGTTACTGCTGATATTAGTAATATTATTATTACTGCTATCATTATTTTTATTATTATTATTATTATGATTGACTTTATCATTATCTTTTTTTCACATTTTAAAATGATTATTATTTTTCATTATCTTTTTTTCACATTTTAAAATGATTATTATTGTAACTGGTACTTTCATTATTAGCTCAGTACTAGAGGTCATACTTAAAAGGTCTCTGGTGGCTTTAGTTCGGGTTAGAGTCGGAACTTACCGCCTGATCACTTCACAGCTTAGCGTACCGGCACTGTGCCTCAATATGTTTATTCCTTATATCCATTTTGATGTGAGAGGAATTTTTGAATTTTGTTACTGTTATGGTTATTATAATTATTATTATAATTACTTATTATAACTATTAATCATCATTATCATTATTATTGTTATTAACATTATTTTTATGATCATCATGATTATTTTTTATGATATATTGCTGCTATTATTTTTATTATGAATATTTTATTTTCAATATTATTATCATTATTAATAATAATGATGATAATATATATATTTTTTTGTACTCCCCTCCACCTCCAGAAGAGCATTTATGTTTAGCAATGTTTTATTGAGAGAAGACAAGATTCTCATTTCAAGTAAAAGTAATTACTTGTATATTCCAAAATTGATCTAGACATATCAAAAGACATTCCACAGATAGTCTTTGTAAGAACTAGAGTTTTTATATGCTCAATTACAAAATCATTTATGTGTCACTTTTTCGTAAACTTTAAATTGTTCTTTTTGTAATTACAAAGGTACTCTTTATACATTATCATTTTTATAATGGTGAATGCATCAAAAGTCAGTAGTTGTGTTTAAAAGTAAAGGGTTCTAAGCAATGAAAATTTTGCATAATATATTATTGGCTTTTTGCTATTTTTCTCCCCCATCTTTCATCATTTTTTAAAATAAAAAATCTCAAAATTAGAGTTTGGGCTTATTTCCTTCCTTCTGTGCTATGGCAACAAATTTGTCAAGAAGAAATAGTCATATATATAAAAAAGGTAACTATGAGTTTGTCAACATTCTCAAATAGAGCAGGAAAAAATATACTTTTCAACAAAATTTGCAGTGTCTTTAGAGATGTTTATACAAATTTATACTCATTTACATTAATTTAGCAATTTAGTGCAGCAACTTGTCAAATAAGACCTTATAAGTGTTTTACTAATTTAGTCTTTACTTTCGCTACCATTCATTTTAGCTACATCAAAGATCCATAAAAATAATGCAAATTTAAGGCATACTACATGGCATACCAGTATCCACTAGCAAAAGACGACCTCGCTACAATTCGAGATCTTTCATCTACATACTATAGACTTTCATTACAGCAGATGCACTGAAGGGCAATAAAAGCTTTTGGCAAATTAAAAAAAAACAATTTTAATCCTCCCTTCTTATAAGAGAGACGAAAGGAATGTAGACATGACAACACATCGGAGAAAAATAATGATGCCTTCTGTAGACACCAACAATACAAAACAATATGTATAGAAAAACAATCATTTCTATGACAATCACGACACAAAGGAACACGGAGGTTGAAAAACAATTATCAAATAACGTTAAGTCACATAGCATACATACAACGCAAATAACAAATATATTTACATCACTTTCACTGAATTCGCGAGACAATCTAAGTCTCTCAACAATTATAGGTCCTTTTTTTTTTTATCACCAAAAAACAATCAATTAAGAAATTGGTAGGTAAATTTTGTGACGTGTTTTTTTTTTTTAAATGTCCCAATTAAAAACAAAATCCCCACATGGAAAAAAAAAAGGAAAGAAAAAATGCTACTAAACCATTTAGTCATTACTATAAACGTTATGTACACAGGCCACACTGCCATAGCACTCACGTCAACACCCACAAGCACACTGCGATAACCTGAATCCAGAGAGAGAGAGAGAACCCACCCACCCACAGGTAGGACCTACACATGCACTCTCAACCTCTCTACTGCTTCTTCTTCTTGCCGCCCGAGTGATGATCCTTCTTCCTGCCGCCCTTCTTGGCCACGGGGGCGTCCCAGTAAACGTAGATCTGCGCCAGGAGGATGAAGTTTGCGAGGGTGGCTACGCAGTACTGGATGATCATGACTTGGTCGCCCGTGTCTTGGATGGAGGTGAAGATTCTCGAGGCCGAGCCGAAGAACAGCAGGCAGACGGTCACCACCGACAGCTGGCCCGTGCTTCCGTTCTTGTAGTTGGACACGGCCTGGACCATCTGTTATGAGGATGATTGCGGTATTACGTCAGGAAGATTTACCGTCTATAAACCCTTTTTCTCCCCCAAGTACCCTTTTGGGCATTCTTGGTGTCAACGATGTACCCTCTCCTCTTTGTGATCAGTAGAATAAACATAACAGAGGATAACAATATTTGTATTTGTAAGTAGTGAAGTGAAGGTCTAACTACATAACCAATATAGTAAAAGAAAAAAATATCCATAATTATGTTTTCCTCTATCTAATCATTCAAAATCTCATGATTCTCTTTATCAGTAATGTCCATTTTCAGAACGGTCAATAGAGAATTACAAAATCTCCCATTGTAAAATCAAAGCTACAAAATGCATACAACACCCACCTTCCCAGCAAACACCATAGGGATGTTCATAGCCTGGAGATACCACAGGATGTTGAGCGGCACCATCCCGTAGCACAGCAAGGCCGTGGTCGAGAGTGCGGCTGTCAGATAGAAGACAGCCGAAACCGCAGAAGTGCCGTAGTAGTAAACCAGGAAGCCGATGATGGAGTTCTGGAGGGTTATGAAGTAGCTGTCACCATATGAGCTGGAATATGAAAAAGAAAATTCATGTTAATGGTCTTAACCCACACAGGACGGGTGGTACAGCATGTGTACCGTGCATTCAAAAGCCCAGTTGCCGGGCGGCACAGTATTGTGCCAGCCATTCAATTGATTTAGGCCTAATAATTCGAACGCCCTGGCATTTGGACATTCAAGGCTAGAATTCCCCCGTCGGGAATGGGTTAATAAATGACTAAGAAAATGAGAGTTTAACGTGGGTTTCTTTAGTATAATCGGAACAACCACTCTCTGTATGAGCCTTGGACTTTGGTTCCACTGTGCTCGGAGATTTATTGATGCTTTTCCACTGTGAAATTTCCCTCTAATTTTCAATAAACCTTTTCTACTTCCAAAGAAACTTCCACTGAACTTTAGAATTTTTCGTTTTGAGGAAGAAAGTATGCAGTTGTGTTGAAAAGACTTTACATGGCCCCTAAATGACCCAATATCTCTTTATATATATTTTAATGAAACAGTATTTGAGCCAAACAAATGTCTGAAAATCCAAGCCATCTGGCATGTGTCATTATAATCTGACCTGTCCTCTAGCGAGAAGAATAAAGAAAAAGGAAAATGAATGGATAGTAAAAATAATAATAAGAAGAATAAAAAGGAAAAAGAAAAAAAGACAAGAAGTTGAAAGTAGAGAACGACAGAAAGCAATAAGTAAATGTCAAAACTACCACCTTTTAACCTCACAGAAATGTTTTAACAAGTCACCCCTCTTAACAAATACTGATGAGACCGATTCATCCTTCAAAAAAATAAAAAAGCACAGCCACATTAACCTTTTTTCATATAACCAATAGATTTGACAATTTTTAAATGTTTTCCTCTGCTAGGCTATAATTTAATTGCCATTAGTTTTTTTTTTTTTTTGGTTTTGTTTTCTTTTGTATTCACACACATCCTCAATTGCACTAAGGGACCCTACAACTTACCTGAATGCATGGGCCTTCAGGAAGTTGTACGACGTAGTGATCATTGCGGCCAAAAGTTCAAGGGTCGTCCCCATGACGCTGATCCCCTCCCCACTCTTGGCTGCGACAATTTTGATGATCTGTGGCAGTTTGACCATCATGGCCCCCAGAGTGATGCCATACCCTAGACTGGTGCTAATCAGTGCAGCCAGACAGGGACCTGAAAAGAATTAAACAGAATCTTATATTATTTCATTTTCAAAATAGTGTATATATGTAATTTAGTGTATCAGGTAAAGATAAGGATATAAAAAAGGTGAAAAAGTAGGGATAAGTACAGAGAGAGAGAGAGAGAATATATATATATATATATATATATATATATATATATATATATATATATATATATATATATATATATATATATATATATATATATGTATATATATATATATATATATATATATATATATATATAAAAAAATAAAAAATAAACTAAAGAGAGAGAGAGAAAGAAAGTGATATTTCAGAAATATTAAAAGAAAAATTATCTGCGCTTTGAAGATGCTCTACTCGTGAGAATAAAAATGTTATATACTGTTATGTAATTTGATAAAAATTGTACAAAATAGGAAATTGGTAATATATATATGTTATCTTTTTCATAACTGTGACTGCATGAAGCATTCTCAGTTTTAGTCTAATGTATTTGAAAATGATTAAAGTTAGTGAATAACATAACCCCTAATATATTTCTTACATTGTGCCCTTATTTAGCTTTCATAACAATATAAATAAAAAGCAGCCTTATTACAGCTTGAATAACTTCCTTCAGTTCACAGCAAAATCCAAATACAATCTTTCACGGATACTTTCAAGAGCTACTCTACCCCACCAACCAAGAGTCGCATCAAGATTCCTAAGACTCTGTGAAAGCAAAGTCCTCGTACCTTCCCAGATGACTTTTCCGAAATCAAGGACAATCATTTCGTCATGTCCACACATCTTCAGTGCTGTTACAGTGACGGACTAGCCTATACCCGCTACACACCACAAGCACGAGGTAGCTGGGAAAGTAGCTTCGAAGGTAAGGGGTGCTACTTCCCTATGGCTTTCTCAAGAGCAGGTAATTGGAGACTCACAGATTACAGGTCATGCAATAAAAGGCCCTTGGCCGCAGGGGAGTAAATCATTCAACTGGATACACTTTAACCCACACAGGACGGGTGGTACAGCATGTGTACCGCGCATTCAAAAGCCCAGTTGCCGGGCGGCACAGTATTGTGCCAGCCATTCAATTGATTTAGGCCTAATAATTCGAACGCCCCGGCATTTGGACATTCAAGGCTAGAATTCCCCCGTCGGGAATGGGTTAAGACGTGTTTGGACACGAGGCAAAATAGGAATGACATAATAGTATCCCTTTATGATGATAAAAACTCCCAGCTTTATCCTAAGTCAAGTTTTTATCAGACTTTTCCCCCTGACTGATGAAATGGAAACTAATTTTTCCATTTTTATCTTTTTCCTTCTGATTTCTAGGATGTTTGGGAGATCTTCATATATACTTCAAGAGCTCTGGAGGTATAAAGGTACCTAGAAAATTATTATGGGGTAAAAATGCATAAATTCCAGAAAATGTACAGAGACATTTTCCTGAATCAAACAAAAAATAAAGCTCAAAAGGACATTTCACGGGGACATCCTTCAATACATATATATAACAAATACAACCAGAACAGCACCCCTAAGAATTAAAGCCCACATTAAGAGTGGACTCTCCAGGCAAATATTTAAAAGACAAATGCAGAGTTTCACAAAACATGACTTTTCTTGTTCCCATATTGGCTGTATTATGTCAAATTCCACTTGAAAAACTTTACTGTGTGATCTGCGACAGAACACATAAAATCTGAAATAAACTAAAACGCGACGCAGAGAGAGAAGCAACAGCCGCAGCTGACACCTCAGGGGCTCCAGCAAAGGCCAACATATGTCAACCACATAATTAGGTAAGATGGAGCCTTGATGATAAACCTATCAGAATATACCAGGTGGAGGTTTCTTTGCCTATGCAGTGGTGCTGATAATGTGATAGTGATGAACATACTAACATGTCCTATAACCATACCAGAAACCAGCGGATTTTAATTTCCTCCTTCTAACATAACAAAAATCATAATACAGAATGATACATATAAAATCACAAAAGGCTATCCATACAATACATAACCTTTTAACCAAAATCATTCATATAAATTCATCATTATGAAGACTAACCAACATTACATAATGAAACATGTTTCTAACACGTTACGTCACGAACCACAATTAACCCTTTGTGTCCCTCTATCTATGAATAAAAGGTCTAAATAAAGCAATGCCGAATATATTTCTATTGAATGTATTAATAACCATATTGTGAAGTCATGACTGATAAGGAGACAGACATACTCCTTAATATAATCTTTTTAAATATCTTTAATTTATGTATATTTGGTGTATGTCTTATTCTACGTCGATATGAGAATAAAAACCGGTTTTAATATCTTTCAGAATAACAAGGTATATATGTAACAAAAAAAATAAAAAATCGAAAACAAGGACCCCAGAACAAACACAAACAAGAACAGATTCACAAATAAAAAAAAAACCCGGCTTCCTCACCATCCATGAAGTCATTTTCCACGAAGAATTTGTCGAAACATTTCTCCGTCATGAGAAAAAGGGTCAAATTCCTGAATAACTCGGCCATGGCTGCGGTGCGTGCACGTCCGTCCTCCCTCGGCGTCCCGGTACACGTCACTGCCGACCGGGACGACGTCAGCCCGACCGGGAGGGGACACTCGGGAAACTCAGGGTGAAAGGAGCTAACGTGCTAATTGGCAACTGTTTTGGAGAGGGTTAGTTCGGGGTTCGGAAGATAGATGGCGGGAGTGTTAGAGGACGCGTGGCGTGGGTGGAAATTTTGAACTGCGGGTTTTGACGG
>BOPN01002959.1:102371-107371 GCA_017312705.2 Penaeus japonicus | reverse complement strand
GTACAAGATTGCGTTTAGAGGAAAGGTTTGACAAAGAAAAAAAAAGCATAAACAAAGAGGCATAGAAAGTAGACGAGAACTCAGAGAGAGGAGGCAAGAAGTTAAAAAGGAAGTGTCAAAGGCAAAGACTGGAGTGTATGGCGACTAATATGATAAATTGGATACAAATAAAGGTGAAAAAAAATATATACCAACTGGCCAAGCAGAGGGATCGAGCAGCGGAGGATATACAGCAGGTACGAGCCAGGAAAGATGCACATAGCAATGGTCTGTCTGAGGAAGCGAGCATGCCAAGAAAGTGGAAAGAATATTATAGAGAACTGATGAATGTGGAGGATACAAGAGAGGAAATAATAGACGGAGCTCCGAGGTTTTCATCATCATCAGCATTATTGTCATTACTGTTGTTAATAGTTATACTAATCTTCTATTGATTAACCTTGTTGCCATTATCCCTAGTATTATCATTATTATCGCTGTTCTGATTATCATTTTCATATCGTTATCATTCTTTTTGTTATGCAGTACAAATGTCATTATTCTTGAAATAATGATTATTCATATGATTTTTTGATATGATCTCTGGAGATAGAAGAGAGGAGGTTGAAGCTAACCTGGAGAGGTGGAAACATGCACTAGAGTCTAGAGATATGAGAGTCAGGGTACATGTTTGCGAACGAGAGGGACGGAAAAAAAAAATGTATTGGAATACAAAGTGCGGAAGTGATGAAGGTAGATGATTTGAAGTATTTGGGATCGACGTAGCAAAGCAATGGTGGGTGCAACAGAGGAGAGAAAGAGAATAAAAGCGGGGTGGAGTGGTTGGAGAGGAGAGTAACAGAAGTAACAGAAGAATGTCCGTAATTTTGAAAAGGAAGGCTCATAGGGTGGCAGTAAGACCAGCCATACTGTATGGTTTGGAGACAGTAGCTCCAACCAAGTGGCAAGAGGCAGACATATAAGTGGGAGAGATGAGGGTGTTAAGGTTTTCACTGGGAGAGGGGGGGGGGGTAACGGGAAAGGAAAAAGATCAGAAATGAATGTATAAGAGGAACAACACATATGGAAGAGTTTGAAAATAAGGAGAGGGAAGCTAGGTTAAGGTTAGTTCGGGCATGTGATAAGGAGAAACGAGGAACATGTTGGGAGGAGGATGTTAGAAAGAGAGAAGGAAGAGAGGAAGGCCTAAGAAGAGATTAACGAATTTAATGAAAAAAAATATGAGAGCAGATGGTCAGACCGAAGAGGATGCAGAAAATACAGAAAGATGGCGACAGATGATCCCTAAAATGAGAAGAAAAAAAGAAAAAGAAGAAAAAAGACGAATGACGACTCAATAACATGCTGATATTAATAACAAAATGATACTACAGTAATTTTATCTTTTAACTTTTAAATGATAATAAAGTAATGTTCAACTTGTGTGTGTGTGTGTGTGTGTGTGTGTGTGTGTGTGTGTGTCCGTGTGTGTGTGTGTGTGTGTGTCCGTGTGCACATCTCGCAACATACATGTCTCACACATTTCCAAACGACTGATTTGGATCCATCACTGATCATAATGACAAAACGGATGTGATACTACAATAAGGGATGTGAAATTCCAAGTTATTCCTTAACATGGAGCTTCTTGGTCCAGCGTTCTCACCGACATCTTATCAGGTTCTTGCTCCCAAGTTCAAGAGCAGAGTTTACCTCTTTTGGGAAAGGTTAAGAGATTGCAAATTGCACTTGCTCGTGCTTGGGGGTTCACGAGTTTTCTCTTGGGAGATAACGTCCCTCTCTCGAGGTCATAGGTCACTCAGGTCGATTATTGGGTTCTGATTGGTTCCAATTCAGTAGTTTTTTTGTAGGAATCTTGCAATACTTCAAATGAAAACGAATATCCATGGATTAAGATTATTTCAAACTATTGTTAGAGATTTCTACTATTTTATCTAAATTGCTTTGGTTAGGATAGAGAAGAGAATAATATAAATAACTTCTCAGCTGTTCACAACAATTATCATCACTTTTTTATTATTATGAATATTTTCAAATTTTATTCGAAACAAAGGCAGGGTTACGTTTTTTCGATAAATATTTCACACAACTAATAATTTATTTCAAAGGAACTAAAACCATGAAAAACAGAAATCTGAGATGAAAAAAAATCCCTGCAATGGTGTATATAACTGTTATTAGATAAATTAGAAATTTTGTAGAACAGATAACCAAATGTGTCTCGATAATTGCAACAATAATTTTGCAACCAATTGAATAAAAATAAACAGAGTTAACAAAGGACCTAACCAGCATTTCCTCCCTTCTCTTTATTAGCTAAAATCCTATTAGAAAAAAAATGAAAATGTATTTATCAGCGTCAGAATTAGTGCTCAGGTCAATATCTAAATAATAAAATTTACGTCTTTGAAAATGAGTTTAAAGAGAAGTTCAACTCTGATGTACGTTCCACTGTGTTATATTAAGATAAGCAGGCGTTTGAAATCGAAAGAATAAATTTTCGATTGTAAGTTAAAAAAAAGATTGCTAAATGTGTTTTTGAGTTTAGTGATTTATTTCAATCTGTCTCTGTAAGAAGTCTTTGAACCTTCTTCTATTAATGGGATTGTCATTTAACTTATACTAGTGATACTTAAAGGGGTAGGTATTTAGTTCAATGTTCAATCGTTTGTCCTTAATTCCTTTCATACTTTCCTATATATATATATATATTTTTTTTTTTTTTTTTTTTTAGAGTACCTTTTAACAGTGTTTTAGTGGTGTTATTTTTTTTTACCTTGTGTTTTCATGTGTTGTTTTTACTTTCATGTGCTCACTCCCTGCGGAGAGGTATCAGTAATGTAAGATAATGATAGTAGTAGTAGTAGTAATGATAATGATATAAAGATTATTAAAGATAAAGATACAGATAATGATAATGATAAAGCTAAAAATAAAGATACATATAATGTTAAAAATAAAGATAAAGCTAAAAATAAAGATGATGATAAAAATAAAAATAAAAATAAAGATAATGATAAAAATAAAAATAAAAATAAAGATAATGATAAAGTTAAAGATAAAAATGAAAATAAAGATAAGGTTAAAGATACAGATAATGATAAAAATAAAGATAAAAATAAATATAAAGATAAAAATAAAGATAAAGATAGAAATAAAAATAAAGATAATAATAAAGATAACGACAAAAATAAAACACATTATCCCTTCTCGATGCTGAATGTACCTGCTTTTAAGACCATTCTTGTGCATAAAAAACAGATGCCTAGTTGAAGAGAGGCAGTGGAGGTCCAGACGGAAACTTGACCTCTGATAACCTTTTCTTCCGAGGTCATGCTCTGAGCTGTTATTAGGGTTTAGAAATTTATTCTGAATAAATATGTTGGGTTTATTGACAGGCTTTCCCCTAAATGTTACTAGTTGTGGTTAACAATAAGGATGATATTGATTATAGGAAGGGGAAATATAGGGATGGAACTTGAATCAACGTCAAGGGGAATAATGATGTTCATGAAAAAAAAAGTAGATTAAACATATACAGACGAGAAACTAACAGCATATAGACGTGTGTGTGTGTGTGTTTTTTATTTTTTTTTTTATCTATTTCTCTTTTGGTGTTGTTGATTCGACTAAAGATTGCTTGTTGCAGAGTCAGTTTTTTAAGACCTGTTCCGGGAAACTCACAAAAGCTTGCAAGAAACTCACATTAAAAGAAAGGGGTTTGAAAGACTGTGTTCTCTGTTATCAGTATTTTTAACTCTTTTATTTTGCGTTTTATTTCCTTTTCTCTCTCTCTCTCTCTCTCTCTCTCTCTCTTTTTATTTATTTATTTATTTATTATTATTTTTTTTAGATTCTATTTGGTGTCTGAATAGCTATATTTCTATCTTTTTTTTCTCTCTAGTATTTCAGTCTATTTCTATCTATTTAGAATGTACTAGCACTGTATGTATTTGCTTTTGTCTATTATTTCGTAAGTTCTCCCTTCTCTACCGTGAAGATAATTTTTTTTTTCTAGTATTGCAAACTTGGTCAAATGATGGCATTTAGAAAGTTTGATTAAAGAGAGAATATTAAATGAAAGGCAGATAGGGAATTTGTTAACGCATATGTATATAATTATGTATTATACTAACAATATATAAACACACAAACTTGTGCGTTTTTATATATATATATATATATATATATATATATATATATATATATATATATATATATATATATATATATATGTGTGTGTGTGTGTGTGTGTGTGTGTGTGTGCGTGTGTGTGTATGTGCGTGTGTGTGTATGTGCGTGTGTGTGCGTATGTGTATGTGTGTGTCCGTGTATCTGTATGTATATGTGTGTGTGTATGTGTATGTCCGTGTGCACATCTCGCAACATACATGTCTTACACATTTCCCAAACGACTGATTTGGATCCATCACTGATAAATAAGACTGATGGCAGCCATTTAATCAAGATTTATCTTAAAGGAGTTTTTAATCTGGTCCCGTAACTCAGGAAATTGTCTGAATTAATCATGATGAATATTTTGGTGTTCGATTTTCAAAATGATTTATTTGGGAATTTAGGTGGAATAAAAGGGATGTTTTTAGTGTTGGAGAATATATTGTCAAAATATATTGGCATAACTGTTATGATGGTTAGTTGTAGTATCATTATTATTGTTGTTGTTATTGTTATCGTTATTATTATCATCGGTATGTATTTTTTTAAAATAAATTATTCTTATCATGTTAATCACCAATGTTGTTGTTAGTGTTATCATGATCATTGTTATCATTATCATTATGAATGTTATCATTGTTATCAATATCATGTTTATAACCATCATTATACCCTTACCTTTGATATTATTATTACTATCTGTATTATCATCACTATCATTATCATTTTCATCATTGTTATCATTATTATTCCTGTAACTGTTACCGTCATTATCATTTCATTATTGATATGATTACTTTCACCATTACATAATAAAGTGATTC
>BOPN01002959.1:92371-94871 GCA_017312705.2 Penaeus japonicus | reverse complement strand
TATATATATATATATATATATATATATATATATATATATATATATACGTGTGTGTGTCTGTGTGTGTGTGTGTCTGTGTCTGTGTGTGTGTGTATTCGTATGCATGTATGTGTATTTATCTACCCCTCCATCTACCTACACTACACACAATATCCACACACACATCAACCAAACATGAACCAATCACAATCCTTGCTAATCTACAGACCAATCAGCTGTCTATAGATTGATCAACACAAAATTCCATTCGAAATATACACTCAGGTTTATGAACTTCACTTTTAACTTTCCTTTTACCTTGAGTAACTTAGCGCTATTCATTCATGAGGGAGAAAGAGAAAGAGAGAGAGAGGTAGAGAGAGAGAAAAAAAATATGTAGAATGATATATATAGTCTCTCTCCATCTCTCTCTCTCTATCTATCTTTCTTGAAAGAAAAAAAAATAAACATGTAGAATGAATAATTCTTATGTTGTGGAGTTTTATAGTATGTGTTGTAGTTTGTCCTGTGATAAATAAATTTAATTTTGTTGATGTGGAAGATATATATTGATTGCACGAGAGAGAGATAGAATAGAGATAGAAATAGATAGATAGATAGAGAGAGATATTGAGAGAGAGAGAGAGAGAGAAAAGAGAGAGAGAGAGAGAGAGAGAGAGAGAGAGAGAGAGAGAGAGAGAGAGAGAGAGAGAGAGAGTGAGAGAGAGAGAGAGCTACATTAACAGAAATGACAACAGTATCGATGATAATACCCTAAGACCTGATTTTGACAATAAATAATTGTAATAATAGTGATAAAGACAGTGATAACGTCAACCAAAACAACAAAAACAACAATACCACTAACAACATGACCTGACTAATTAACAACCATACAAATCCATGCATTAATGAGGGTCACTAAGAATTCACATCATGAGTAACAAAAACAACAACAACAATAAAAAAAGGCAAAACAAAAAGGCACTCTCTACAAGATCTACAATCTAGGTCAGGTCAGGTCGGTAGCGCACCTGAAGCCCTTAATTGCACATGAGTGGCGACAGGTAAGGTCACAGCATCACTCTGACTGACAGTTATTACAGATTTCTTTAAAGAAGAATAATAGAAGTAAACTTGAGATTTATTTATCTAGAATTGTGTAATGTCGGGGAGGCATTGTATACACACACACACACACACACGCACACACACACACACACACACACACACACACACACACACACACACACACACACACACACACACACACACACACACACACACACACACACACACACACACACACACACACACACACACGATAACGATTTCCTCTAACGAGATAATAATCAAATGCAAAAACTAACAGTAACACCCACCATGATATCAACAAAAGGGATTATTCATTATCACAATGAAAGTGAACAGGATTATGATTACGAGTTTTGAATCCAAATCTAATGCGAGTACTGTTATGTAAGACCTTTTGTCGAAATGTGTGAAATAATTGCTGGTTTTCGCTTTCTTCTCTCTCTCTCTCTCTCTATCTCTCATTCTTTCTATCACACACACATAAACAAAAACACACACACACAAACAAACAAACACACACACAAAGACATAAGCACTCTCCCTCTCTCTTTTTTCTTTCTCTCCCCCCTTTCCCCCTATATATATCTCTCTCCCTTCTTCCCTCTCTCTCTCCCTCCCTCCTTCTCTCTCTCTATCTCTCATTCCCTCTATCACACACATAAAGCAAACAAACACACACTCAAACAAACAAAACACTCAAGCAAGCAAACAAACAACTAAACAAACACACCCACTCAAAACCTGCCCGACCTCCCTCTCCGCCTGTAATTAGGAAAATCACCCCTCGATCGCCATCAATCGCACGATCGGCGATAAAGGGTACGAGACTACACGACCAAAGCGACGACGACCCTCTCGCGACGACCCTCTCGCGTCCGGTTATCGTGGCGATCGCGAAACGACTCTCGACCGGATCGTAACTCTGGAGATAGAAGGGTTTGCGGTCGATAGGCATTTTTGTGTTTTGATTAAGGGGGGGTGGGGAGGATGGGATGGGGGTTGGGAGGTGGAGGGGAGGGGGAAGGAGGGGTGGAGGGGAGGGAGGGTGGGGGAAGGAAGGTGGGAGGTGGAGGGGAGGGATGGGGGGATGGGGGGATGGGAGGGATAGAAAGAGGGTGGGAGGGGGAGAGGATGGGGATGGAAGGATGGGGGAGAGGATGGGAGGGAGGAAGGAGGGAGGGAGGGAGGGAGGGAGAGGGTGGTGGAGTCAAGGGTGGGGGAGATGGAGTGGGTTAGATAAGGTGGGTTAGGCGGTAAAGAGTGGAGTGGGTTGGAGGGAGGGAGTGGGTTAGGCAGGGGACAGGGAGTGGGTTGGACGGAAGGGAGGAGGGAGGAGAGGGATTGGGTTGGGGAAAGGGAGGGAGGAGAGGAAGTGGGTTGGAGGGAACGGAAGAGGGACCAGAGGGAGTGGGTTGGGGAAAGGGAG
>BOPN01002959.1:32500-40000 GCA_017312705.2 Penaeus japonicus | reverse complement strand
TGCTGCAGTTAAACGATTGTTGTGATGTTGAATCTCTAGTTGATCGGCGCTGTCTTGCACACCGGCCGCGTTTGCATAATCTTGTTTTTGCGCGGCCAGGAGGAAGAAGGGCTTGACCCCGCGGTCTTCGCAACTACCGCCGTCGCTAAGACCCTTTTTCTTTGTTTGATTATTACGCTTTTCTTCCTATTTTTTTTACGTCTATAGTATGTTTTTTTATTTATTGTCTAAATCCGTTTTCTCTTTCTCTCTCTCTCTATTTCTGCCTAGCTCTCTATTTTCATATTTTTAAAAATATTTGACCCTGCACCGTCTACATCCCGGATATCAGATGACAGATTTAGTTCATTTCAAACGTAGCGAAATACCTGTAACATCCAACTAGGTCAATGATCATGCGTCACCATGTTTCATATTCATTACAAAAATCAAGGAACAAGAGAGAGTAAGAAATAAAATATATTATGATACATATATGTTCGTTTCTCTCTCGCCGACTAAATTTACGTATTCTATATTTCTCTCTCTTTATTTCTCCTATTTTCTTCATTCATCTCTCTCTTATATCTCCTTCTCTTCCTTTCTTTTTCGTGTCTCTCATTTTCTTCTTTATTTCCAGCCCTCCCTCCTATTCATTTATATCTATAGATAACTTATTTCGTATCTGCCTATAAGCCACGCCCCTCGTCAGAACTAAGAAGCTGATTGGCTAATACATAGTATTCGAATTGTTATCCGTTGGTCTCGTTTGCTTTTGTTTAGTAAGTATTTGCTACAATAAACAAAAAACAAAAACAAATAAAGAAAAGGCTGCTTGCAACTAAGGTTATCTTTGACTTCGACTGAAATACAACACATGTTTAACCTTTTCTGCCACATCTTCTGTAAATTGAAAATGCTTTGAAATAATGTAAAGTTTTATGTTCTCATTTTTAACATCATCATGCTCATTATAAACCGGGTCTTGATTATAAACCGTGAAAGCACTTAGTGTGAATTAATGGAAAACGATGCAGTCTTTGTCTAAAAGCTAATCAGTTTCCTAGCTCTGGAAAAAAGGGGCGTGGCTTCTAGGCACATACGAAACAAAACTAGAAAAAAACTAGAATAATCCTAACAATAGAATTAATACGAATTATCGAAATGAAAACAATAACCACACTGAGCATGATGAAAATGGATTGATCAATTGAGTCGACCTGATGAAACATTAATCTATTTTACTCCTTTGTGCTCTTGTCATTCGCTGACCTTACTTGATGCAGGAAATTTTGATTCTTTGTGGAGAAAGAAAGAGAGAGAGAGAGATAGAGATAGAGAGGAGGGGGGAGAGGGAGAGGGAGGGGAGAGGGGGAGAGAGATTGAGAGAGAGAGAGAGAGGAGAGAGAGAAAGAGAGAGAGAGAGAGGGGGGGGAGGGAGAGAGAGAGAGAGAGAGAGAGAGAGAGAGAGAGAGAGAGAGAGAGAGAGAGAGAGAGAGAGAGAGATTGAGAGAGAGAGAGAGAGAGAGAGAGAGAGAGAGAGAGAGAGAGAGAGAGAGAGAGAGAGAGAGAGAGAGAGAGAGAGAGATAGAGAGGAGGGGGGGAGGGAGAGAGAGAGGGAGAGAGAGAGGGAGAGGGGGAGAGAGATTGAGAGAGAGAGAGAAAGAGAGAGAGCGATAGAGAAAGAAAGAGTGAGAGAAAGAGAGAGAGAGCGATTGAAAAAGAGAGAGAAAGAGACAAAGAGAATAAAAACCAAGAAAGAGGATAAAAGAAATAGAATCAAAGAAAAAAAAAAGGGTAAAAAAAAAAATCTGTCTAATTTATGAAAATGGATGAAGGCAAAGAACATGTCAGTTCTCTAGGCCCTAATTCCGTTACAACCAAGGAACATCTAGTCATTAAAGTGTCTAACTCGAGAACATTCTGCAGGTGTGTAGGTGTGTTTGCTTACTTGTTTCTCTTACTTAATTTATACATTCGTTTGAAATACAAGCAGCTTTTCGATTTAGATAGTGTACTTTAATAGTATTTTTCATCAGTTTTGGTCCTTGTAAGTCTCACGCACACGCAAACACACACATACACACACACACACACACACACACGCCCGCACGCACACGCAATAACATAGATTCATTATCTTTTAAGTTCCTGAAACTAAGACTAAATCATTTCCGAACTTCTTTCACTCCTCTTTCTTCAGCGAATGAAATGTGCGGAATAGTAAAAATGCGCTGAAGTTTTATTACAAAATGACCTTTATGGAGAAGAAAACATGCGCCATTCTGCAGAATCATTCACCTTTCTGAGATAAGATTTTTCGTATGACCCATTTTCGAATATTTTCCTTCCTCTCTCTCTCCCTCCCTCTCTCCTCTCTTTTATTTCTCTACCTCTCTTCTCTCTCATTTCATTTCTCTACCTCACGGACTTTCTCTCCTTCTTTCCCTCTCTTCTCTTTTATTTCATTTCTCTACCTCATGCTCTTTCATTCTCTCTCCCCCTTCTTTTTATTTCTCTATCTCTCTTCTCTCTCGTTTCATTTCTCTACCTAACGCCCTTTCTCTCTCTCTCTCTTTTTATTTATCTACCTCTCTTCTCTCGCATTTAATTTATCTACCTCACGCCCTTTCTCTCCTTCTCTTCTTATTTCTCTATCTCTCTTCTCTCTCATTTCATTTCTCTACCTAACGCCCTTTCTCTCTCTCTTTATTTCTCTACCTCTCTTCTCTCGCATTTAATTTCTCTATCTCACGCCCTTTCTCTCCTTCTCTTCTTATTTCTCTACCTCTCTTCTCCTTCATTTCATTTCTTTACATCACGCCCTTTCTCTCTCTCTTTTTATTTCTCTCCTTTTCTCTCTCTCTTCTTATTTCTCTATCTCACGCCCTTTCTCTCTCTCTCTCTCTTTATTTCTCTCCTTTTCTCTCTCTCTTCTTATTTCTTTATCTCTCTTCTCTCTCATTTCATTTCTCTACGTCACGGCCTTTCTCTCTTTTTAACCTTCGTTGTCATCTCTCTACTTGCCTTCCCTTTCTCTAATTCTGTATCTTGTTCTCTCTGTTTTTTTCTGCGTCCCTGTCTCTTCTCTTTCTCTTGATTGCCCTCTCATATATCTCTTTAATTCAAAATTCTCTCTCTCTCTGTTACTCACACACTCTCACTCTCTCCCACACACACACTTATACTCTCTCTCTCTCTCTATCTCTCTCACACACACACATACTCTCTCCTCTCTCTCACACACCTATATTCTCTCTCTCTCTCTCTCACACACATATTCTCTCTGTCTCCCTCTCTCTCCCACAAATACACTCTCTCCCTCTCTCTCTCTCTCACATATTCTCTCTCTCTCTCTCTCTCCCTCTCTCTGAACATACTCCAAATAGATCCTAAATAATGATATTTATTACCGGCACTTCATACCGCCGGGCAGAACACAGTCCAGCATTATGCATGTTCTCCTAAGAAAAACAATTAGCTTTTTAGGGCTTCTTTGGATGCTTGTTTTATATATATATATATATATATATATATATATATATATATATATATATATACATATATATATATATATATATTTTTTTTTTTTTGTAAAATCAAAAAATTAAGATTTTTTTTTTGGTCTAAGTTTAAGAAAGTTTTAATTGTGCTTCTTTTCATTTTCATTTCCTTTGTTATGTAGTAAATTTAATTTAAAAAAAAGATAAAAAAAAATAAATAAATAAACAAACACAAAGGAGTCGTAGCCGACCGACAGGTGACACCCATCAGCTTGACAGGTGAGTTTCTCGAAGGCAAATCCTGTTTTTTTCCCGGAGGACAAAAATCCTACCACATCTGGAAGCATGGGTAATCATGGGCATGGGTAGGTGAGGGGAAGGGGAAGGAGTAGAGCCGACGAGGGCATTGGATAGAGGAGGAGAGGCAGAGAAGGAGAGGATAGTAGAGAATAGTACCCCTTCTACCCACCTACCTACCCACCCACTCCTCCTCCTCCTCCTCCGCCCACCCACCCACCAACTCCTCCTCCTCCTCCGCCCACCCACCCACCCACCCACCAACTCCTCCTCCTCCTCCTCCTCTTCCGCCCATCTACCCCACCGAGCTGCAAATGCTAACATTTCATATTAGTACGAGCGAGAGATTGAAAAAAAAAAAAAAAAAAAAAAAAAAAAAAAAAATCTGGCGGTGAAAACGTGACCTTCGGATCACCACGCACCGTCTAAAAGGTCGATTATTCACTGCCCGAAATAACGAAGGGGGGGGGGGGAAGTAAGGCCACTCGAAGAGCGAACGTGAAATTAAATCTAATCATGGCGGTGTTTCCAAGTGTCGGGTGAGTGATTCGAGCTCTATTTAATCTTCGTCTAATTCTTATCTAAAAGAAAGAAAAAAAAAAGAACATACAATGTCCTTTTTTTTAAGGATGTTAACCCAATTTTACGATGCATATGTGGAGGGCCATTGCGGCCTTTTGAGAAATAAATGCTTCTTGGCTTCAAGCTCTCTTTCTCAACATCTCTGCAGTCATTTTTCTCCTTCTTCGTCCTCTGCTCGCCCTTTCTGTCTCTTTGTTTGTCTTTCTTTCTCTCTCTTTCGCTCTGTCTGTCTCTCTTTGTTTCTCTCTGTCTTTCTTTCTTTCTCTCTGTCTGTCTCCTTTTATCTGTTTGTCTCTCTCTTTATTCCTGTCTATATGTCTTTGTCTGTCTCTCTCTTCGTTCCTGTCTATATGTCTTTATTTATCTCTCTCTTTGCTCCTGTCTATATGTCTTTACCTGTCTCTCTTTCTGTCCTTCTATCTCCCTCTCTTCCCTCCTTTTTTTCTCTCTCTATCTTTCTTTCTCCTCCTCTTCTCTCTCTATCTCTTTGTGTGTGTGTGTGTGTGCCATTATTTCCTAGTTAGGAAAGATTGACGTAGGACCTTATTCAGGAGACCCCTTCGGCAAAGCGAAAGCAAAATGTGATTGGTGTTACACTTTTTGAGGAAGAGTGGGCGTGTTGGGGAAGGGGAAAGGGAGTGTGTGGAAGAGAAAGATAGAGATAGATAGATAGAGAGAGAAAGACACAGAGAGAGAGGCAGAAGAAAGACAGAGAGATAGATAGAGAGAGGCAGAGAGAAAGACAGAGAGAGAGAGAGAGAGAAAGACAGACAGAGAGAGAGAGAAAAACAGAGAAAGAGAGAGAGAGAGAGAGAAAGAGAGAGAGAGAGAGAGAGAGAGAGAGAGAAAGACAGACAGAGAGAGAGAAAGACAGAGAAAGAGAGAGAGAGAAAGACAGAGAGATAGATAGAGAGAGAGAAAGAAAGACAGAGAGATAGATAGAGAGAGAGAGAGAAAGACAGAGAGAGAGAGGCAGAGAGAAAGACAGAGAGATAGATAGAGAGAGAGAGAGAGGCAGAGAGAAAGACAGAGAGATAGATAGAGAGAGAGAGAGAAAGACAGACAGAGAGAGAGAGAAAGACAGATAGAGAGAGAGAGAAAGGCAGAGAGAGAGAGAGAAAGACAGACAGAGAGAGAGAGAAAGACAGAGAAAGAGAGAGAGAGAAAAAGAAAGACGGAGAGAGAGCGAGAGAGAGATAGATAGATAGAGAGAGAGAAAGACAGAGAGAGAGAGAGAGAAAGACAGACAGAGAGAGAGAGAAAGACAGAGAAAGAGAGAGAGAGAGAGAAAGAAAGACAGAGAGAGAGCGAGAGAGAGAGAGAAAGAGTGAACGAGAAGAGAGTTCTTTCAAAAGTACGAATTATAAACTCGGGAAAAAAAATACGATTAAAAAACATCAATTTTCAAACTCTTGCAATCACTAACTAACAAATGAAAAACGCCAGTTTGCAAACTCTTTTAAAATCATCAATTTACAAATTCCCTTAACTTGTTGACGCCCGGAATACTAATATGATGGCAATGTAAACTTTGATTTATCATTGTTATTATTATGGTTTGTTATTGCTGTTATGATTATCATTATTATCATGTTGATTACTATTGTTGTTATTATCATTGTCATTATGATTATCATCATCATTACTGTTACCATTATCATTGTCATTATTATCATTATTACTAGTGTTATTATCATCATTATCATCTTTATTGTTATCATTATCATTGCTGGTAATGATGATGATAATAGCACTATCATTATGATTATTATAAGCATCATCATTATCATTACTATGATTATTATCCTCTCCATCATTGTTGTTATCATTGTTATCATTATTATCGTTATCATTATAATAATTCTTATTATCTTTGTTACTGTTACCCTCATTATTGTTATCATTATCATTATCCTCATTTTCTTTTGACATTAAGAGTCAGTTAATAGGCCTATCTGAACTCACCAATTTACCCCATTTTTTCATGAAAAAAATTATGAGAATAGGCTTTTATTTCTATTACAACTATTAATGTTATCAATAATGGAAAGGACAATAATTGCATTAATAGAAATAATACTGAAAAAATAATAATTTCGAGGAATCAGGGTGAGGTCAGGTAGGCCTACCAAAAGACACTTGCAGGTCCAACTATGTGTTAAAGAGAGAAGTAGATGAAAAAAATTATGAAGAAAAGAAAATAAATGAAAAGAAAAAGGAAAGAAAAAGAAGAAAATGAAAAGAAAAGGAAAGAAAAAGAAAAAAAAGGAAAGGAAAGAAATGAAAACAAATGAAAAGAAACGAGAAAAGGAAAGAAAAGAAAAGAAAAAACGAAAAGAAAAGAAAAGAAAAAGAAAGGAAATGAAAAGAGAAAAGAAAAAGAAAAGAAAAAGAAACGAAGAGAAAAGAAAGAGAGAGAGAAAGAAAAAACCGTTTAAAAATCCCGCCAAAACAAAGTCGAGTGAACTCCTAACAACGTAATTACTATAGTATGGCCTTGACTTCGACTTTGTATAAATTAAAGACATACTTAAGCCAGGAAACAGCGAAAACGGATACACTCAACTAGCAGCAAAATGCACGCTATTCTGCAATCATTGATAAGGTCAAACGAAAAGACTTTGAGTGTGTGCGTTGTGTGTGTGTGTGTGTGTGTGTGTGTTGTGTGTGTGTATGTGTGTGTGTGTGTGTGTGTGTGTTGTGTGTGTGTGTGTGAGTGTGTGTTGTGTTGTGTGTGTGTGTTGTGTGTGTGTTGTGTGTGTGTGTGTTGTGTGTGTGTGTGTGTGTGTGTGTTGTGTGTGTGTGTGTTGTGTGTGTGTGTGTGTGTGTGTGTGTGTGTGTGTTGTGTGTGTGTGTGTGTGTGTGTGTGTGTGTGTGTGTGTGTGTGTGTGTGTGTGTGTGTGTGTGTGTGTGTGTGTGTGTGTGTGTGTGTGTGTGTGTTGTGTGTGTGTGTGTGTGTGTGTGTGTGTGTTCGTGTGTGTGTGTGTGTGTGTGTTGTGTTGTGCTGTGTGTGTGTGTGTGTGTTGTGTGTGTGTGTGTGTTGTGTTGTGTGTGTGTTGTGTTGTGTGTGTGTCCGTGTGTGTTGTATGTGTGTGTGTATTTGTGTGTGTGTTCGTGTTGCGTGTGTGTGTATGTGTGT
>BOPN01002959.1:20000-27500 GCA_017312705.2 Penaeus japonicus | reverse complement strand
CTAGGTCATGCGCAAATTATCTGAAATTCGGGAGCAATAATAACGACTTGGTGTTTTTGAAGCCATTTGTAAAGGGAGTTAATTGTCTATGTATTTTCCTATTTATGTTTTTTTTCGTATTTATGTTATTTTGAATAGTTTTATTACTGATATATATGTTTTATTTTATTTTATTTTATTTTATTTTATTATTCTTTTTTTCAAAGCGATTCGTTCAATTGAAGGTGAGTCGTAACCGTTAAGAAGAAAATAAAAGAAGATAAAAATGAAAGCGATTGTTGTATTGTTTACGGAATGAAATGATGATTGTGTTTTATGTTTATCTTCTGATGACTCGAGCCTTCGCTAAAATTCGGAAAAAAAGGAAGAGAAAAAAAAAAAAAACAAAAAAAAAAAAACAAGGACATCTTAACCTCCCATATCTCTTCACCTCCCTCCCCTCTCCCCCATCTCTCTCCTATTTTCTCTCAGTCTCCGATTTCTCTCTCTCTCTCTCTTTCTCTCTCTCTTAATTTATTTTTTAACGAATACTTTTATATAATAGTATGGGTGTGAATTAAACTTTGTAGAAAGAAAGAGAGAGAGAGAGAGAGAGAGAGAGAGAGAGAGAGAGAGAGAGAGGAATAAGAAAGAAAGATACAAGAAGATAGATAAATAGACATTGAAAGGGGAAAAAAGAAAAAAAAATGCAGAAAGATAGATAGATACTCTGACTGAGATAGATAGATGGATAGATACATACATATATATATATATATATATATATATATATATATATAGAGAGAGAGAGAGAGAGAGAGAGAGAGAGAGAAAGAAAGAAAAAAAACGAAAGAAAGATAGAAGCAGAGAAGCCCTTTTGAAACCTCCCCCCTCTGCCCCCACCACCCCCCTCCCCGCCCCCCTCTTATCAAGACGATAGCATCTGGCGTGCAGTTTCGTCCCGTGATTATAACGTGTCCACCAAAACAGATGATTAACACGAAACTCGGATACTAATTGCAATGGCAGCTTCTCTAGGGGGGAGGGAGAGGGGAGGGAGAGGGGAGGGGATAGGGGGGGAGATCTGTCGTCTATCATTATGTAAGGGTTATCATCTTAGCTAAGTCTTATCATTATCATCTTTATTATCATTATCATCATTATCATCATTGTTCCTAACGCATTTTTCTCGAAATGAAAGTGATGACGGTGAGAGTGATGCGTGGAAGGCGATGGTGATGATGATGATGATGATGATGATCGATGGAATAAGAGGAAAGAGTGATGAGTGTATATCATGCGAGAGGGAGAAAATAGTGATGATAATTATGATAATGATTAGATAACGAAGATTAAGCGGTGAGAAGTTCAATCTACGATGAAAAAGTTCGTTATTCTCTGTTTTGATAAAGTTTTATTCCTTATCGTATAATTAAGACAAGGATGGAAGAGACAATATAACGTAATGCAGTACAATGATGATGCAATCTATGTGAAAATTAATCTAGAAGACAATGCATTATAATATACCGAATATATAGCATATGATGATGATATAGTGCCCAGAAATGAGGAAATTACAGTGAATGAAGATTCGTACTATGATAGTGTCACATCTATTATACGGCAGTGACTCCTGGCCTTCGGTTTGGCATCCGTGGCATTGCTAGCATGAGGTGGCATTGCTAGGATGAAGGTCTGGCGACACTGCATGCATGCAAGTACCTGAAATTTGGAGGTGAGGTAATTACAGGTACTGGAAGGCTAATGATAGTAATAAACACGAACAGATGCATGCAATTATAGACTTCGTTTTATTATCTTCTGGTTGCTAAGTGATAAAAAAAGAATATATATATATAGTTCCGAGCTACGAAATCGGCCAATAAATCGGTTATATAATCGGGAAATCGGAACAAAAAGCGACATACGGCTTCATTCAATAATTATCGTAAACAAAGGTTGACAGGAAAGAGTAGGTATAATCAAGTGTTTTGCGTATACACTTATAACCTCATTTGGGAGCTGTTGGTGGGGCGGGCGAGGTGGGGTGGGTGAGGTGGGTGGGTGGGTGGGGAGGGGGGAGATAGGGAGGGAAGATGGGAGGGAGGGAGGGAGGGAGGGAGAGAGGGAGAGGAAGGGAATGAGGGAGGGAGAGAGGGGAGAAAGATATATATATATATATATATATATATATATATATATATATATAGAGAGAGAGAGAGAGAGAGAGAGAGAGAGAGATAGATAGATAGATAGATAGATATACATATATATATATATATATATATATATATATATATATATATATATACATATTCATAGATATAAAGATATAAATGGATTGATAAAGAAAGAGACAGATAAATAAAGAGAAACCTACATTCTTCCTTAACAACGATAAATGAAATATCCCATCCACTTATTTTCTGCAAAACTTACTGTAATCACCACTTACTTATACATATCTGCCACTTGATCCTCTCCCCTTTCACTGGTCCCTTTCATTTCACTCTTTCAAAAAAAAAAAAAAAAAAACACTGAAGAATGAAACAATAATATGCTTTTGATATCTTTCCCTCTCGACTGTTTTTTTTGTTTTTTTTTTTTAATGTTAATAATCTCATTGCGACATTGTTATTAACGCTTCTTTCAACCTCTCATAAAACTATATTACTCTGCAAGTATCTCTATATCCTTTGCGGTATTAAATTGTTTTCTTTTTTAGAGCTATCTTTTTTTTTTTTTTTTTTTTTTTTTTTTTGCAAAAGTGAAAACACGGAAGTTTACTTTTATTATTACGAGATACGAGATATGTTAATGCTTTTCTGCTCATAGTGAATGTGCAAATTGGTCTATTAAAACTCAAAACAAAAATAGTTATGTATCCTCTGCCCAATGAAATACTAAATAGATATTTAAATAGTGAAAAAAAAGGTATGTGTGTATGTGTAGAGAGATAGATGGATAGATATATTGGTAGACTATAGATAGATAGACAGAGCAATAGATAGATATTCAGATAGATATATAGATGGATGGATATGTTGGTAGACTATAGATAGATAGACAGAAAGATAGATATATATCTAGATAGATAATAGAGATGGATAGATATATAGATAGACAGAAAGATAGATAGATATTTATATAATTAATATAGATGGATAGATATATTGCTAACCTGTAAATAGATAGACAGACAGATAGATAGATATTTAGATAGATAATAGAGATGGATAGATGTATTGGTAGACTATAGATAGATAGACAGAAAAATAGATAAATATATAGATAGATGGATATATTGGTAGACTATAGATAAATAGACAGAAAGATAGCTAGATATCTAGATAGATAATAGATATGGATGGATATATTGGTAGACTATAGATAGAGAGACAGAAAGATAGATAGATATTTATATAATTAATATAGATGGATAGATATATTGCTAACCTGTAAATAGATAGACAGACAGATAGATAGATATTTAGATAGATAATATAGATGGATATATATATTGGTAGACTATAGATAGATAGACAGAAAAATAGATAAATATCTAGATAGATATATAGATGGATGGATATATTGGTAGACTATAGACAGATAGACAGAGAGATAGATAGATATTTAGATAGATATATAGATGGATAGATGTATTGGTAGACAGAGAGATAGATAGATATTTAGATGAATATATATTGGTAGACTTTAGATAGATAGACAGAAAGGTAGATAGATATCTAGATAGATTATATATATATATATATATATATATATATATATATATATATATATATATATATATATTGGTAGATGGATGGATAAATAATTAGATAGATAGATTGATGAATATATGGGTAGACAAGAAATAGATAGACAGAAAGATAGATCTATAATCAAAGAGATTGATAAATACGCAGATAGATAGATTAATAGATAGATAATATAGTATAGTCAGACAGACGAATATACTGATAGACAGATAGATAAAGGATAGCTGAAAGATAACACAAAAAAATAGATCATAAACAAGTAAACAAGTGAACAAACAATTCAATAAACAAATACCAAAACAAATGAACAAAGAAATGAAAACAAGAAGCTCGAGTCAGAATAAGTGCATAAGGTCTAGAACGTGTATAAAAGACGTTTGCATAGATGATCAAGATTGCAAACAAGGTCTGTGAAAAGGTCACGGTGTATGTGGCAACATAACAACCAATCAATCATGTAGTTTCACTTCCAAACGAGGTATTTCGATGATTTTGCTCTCTTTCTCTCTCTTTCGCTCTCTCTCTTTCGTTCTCTCTGGGTCTGTCTGTCTCTCTCTCGGTCTTTTGTTCTCTCTGGGTCTGTCTCTCTCTCTCTCGGTCTTTCGTTCTCTCTGGGTCTCTCTCTCTCTCTCTCGGTCTTTCGTTCTGTCTCTCTCTTTCGTTCTCTCTCTCTCTCTCTCTTTCGTTCTTTCGTTCTCTCTTTCTCTTTCGTTCTTTCGTTCTCTCTTTCTCTGTCTCTCTCTATCTGCCTATAACTCTCTCTCTCTCTCTCTCTCTCTCTCTCTCTCTCTCTCTCTCTCTCTCTCTCTCTCTCTCTCTCTCTCTCTCTCTCTCTCTCTCTCTCGTTCTTTCTCTCTTTCGCTCTCTCTTTCTCTGTCTCTCTCTCGGTCTTTCATTCTCTCTTTCTCTGTCTCTCTCTATCTGCCTCTAAGTCTCTCTCTCACTCTTTCAAAAACACTGAAGAATGAAACAATAATCTCTCTCTCTCTCTCTCTCTCTCTCGCTCGCTCTTTCGTTCTCTCTTTCTCTGTTTCTCTCTAACTATCAGTCTCTCTCTTTCTCTCTCTCCTTCTTCCTCACCCTCTCCCTCCCTCCCTCCCTCCCTCCCTCCCTCTCTCTCCTTCTCCCTCCCCTCTCTTCCCTTCTTCATCACCCTTCCCTTTTTCCGCCTCCTCTCTCTTACAAAACAGCGTCTCAGGCATGGGCGGAGGCGCACATGCATATAAGGTCAAAAACAACTTAAAACATTAGTGAAGAAAGAGCCCTCTCCTACGGGTTACAAGTGCGTTCACTTTGGGGAAAGGAGAGAGAAAGAGAGATAAAGAGAGAGGGAGGGAGAGAGGGAGGGAGGGAGGGAGAGGAAGGGAGGGAGGGAGGGAGGGGAGAAGGAAGGGGGAGGGAGGGAGGGAGGGAGGGGGAGGGGAGGGAGGGAGGGGGAGGGGGAGGGAGGGTGGGAGAGAGAGATTGAAGGAGGGAGAGAGAAAGAAAGAGAGGGAGACAAAGAGAGAGAGAGAGAGGGAGAGAAAGAAAGAAAAAGCGAGAAAGAGAAAGAGAGAGAGAAGCTACGTCCATACCAAAAAGAAAGAAAAACAAACAAACAAACAAACAAACAAACAAACAAACCACTCCGTTGCAAGCAGAGTAATGCAACTGTCTCCCGGCGAAGGAGAATGTGCACAGGAAGCTCCACTTGCCAGAGGCTGCAATCCATCACTCCGGAACCAAGTCGTTTCCACAAAAAAGCAACGGCTCTCGGGTCTCGGGTCTCGGGTCTCGGGTCTCGGGTCTCGGGTTTCGGGTCATTCGGTAGCCGACGGCGCCGAAAGGGTTAGCGCCTCGAGTGCTTCTTGCAGCGGGACAAGGGTAACGGGGGGGGGGGAGGGGGGGGGCTGCTGCAACAATGCTTGCAACTCAACTTTCTCTATGAGCAACGAGAATCATTAAATACGTAAGTGGATTTTGTCTCTCTCTCTTTTTTTTCGAAATCCGGATATGTTTGCGCAATTAGGTGTTGGAGAGATTTCACGCCCATATTCTTTAAGGGATTAAGGGCGTGAGGGATGTGGGGATGGGGGGGGGAGGAATTGGGAGAATCTATCCGTAATTGGGGAGATGTATTTAGAAGAGGGTTGTTGATACAATTGATGGAAAATACTATAGGAGAAATGGGTTTACACAAATGGCGTTGAATGTGTATGTGTGTTTTGTGCTTTGTATGAGTCTCTCTCTCTCTCTCTCCTTCTCTCTCTCTCACACACACACACACTCTCTCTCTCCCTCCTTCACCCCCCCCTCCCTCTCTCACTCTTTCTCCCTATTCCTGTGTTTGTGTTCAATGCTGTGTAATAGTTTCTGTGAATGTGTGTGTGTGTGTGTGTGTGTGTATGCGTGTGTTTTTTATATGTGCATTTATGAGTGTACAATTATTCACTCGTTCATCCGGCATTAAGTAATCAATATCCACCAACACCAATCATCAGAGAGGAATAATCACATTATCCGATTATCCACAGACATCAGAATCATTACTCTCTCTTGGTCTGTCTCTCTCTCGGTCTTTCATTCTCTCTTTCTCTGTCTCTATCTATCTACCGATAAGTCTCTCTCTCTCTCTCTCTCTTTCTCTCTTTCGCTCTTTCGTTCTCTCTTGGTCTGTCTCTCTCTCGGGTTTTCATTCTCTCTTTCTCTGTCTCTCTCTACCTATCAGTCTCTCTCTGTCTCTCTCTCTCTCTCTCTTTCTCTCTTTCGTTCTCTCTTGGTCTGTCTCTCTCCCGGTCTTTCATTCTCTCTTTCTCTGACTCTCTCTATCTACCTATCAGTCTCTCTCTGTCTCTCTCTCTTTCTCTGTCTCTCTCTCTCTCTCTTTCTCTCTCTCTCTCTCTCTCTCTCTCTCTCTCTCTTTCTCTCTTTCGTTCTCTCTTGGTCTGTCTCTCTCTCGGTCTTTCATTCTCTCTTTCTCTGTCTCTCTCTATCTACCTATCAGTCTCTCTCTCTCTCTCTCTCTCTTTTTCAAAATGTCAAAATCGATGCTAAATAATTTAAATAATTAACCAGTGTATTCCTCCGCTTCCTCTTCCTTATCTTAAAGTGAATAATTGTTAAGGAAGGAGAAATGATAAGAGAGATAAGGAGAGGTTGAATAATGATAAAAAGGAGATAAAGAACGAGAGAAAGACGATATTAGATGATGAAAATGAAGAAAAAAAAAGAATGAAAGAAATTATAAACAAGAGGACAAAGTGAAAATAAAGAAAAACAAGACACTAAGAAAAGAAAGCAAAAAAAAAAAAAAAAAAAAAAAAAACGAAAAAGAACTCGAAAACAGCAGACAAAAAAAAAAAAAAAGCTAATGACGGCAGTAAAAAACAAATAAATAAAATGATTGCATTTCCGGAAGAGTCTTCGGTACCTTTCATGTTATTATTTTCAACATGTGTCATTATGGACTCACTTTGCGGACGGACCAGGGGGAGAGGGGGGAGAGGGAGGGGGACTTACCGGGACTTACTTCCGGAGGGAATGGCTGGCTAGCTTCGAAGGGAGGGGGAGGGGGAAGGGGTATGGGGGAGGGGGTAATGCTAAGGGAAAGGGGAGGGATGGGAGGGTGAGGTAAAGAGAGAGAAAGATAGAGAGGGTGGGGGAAGATATATATATATATATATATATATATATACATATATATATATATATAGAATAGGGAGGGGAGGGGTAAGGAGAGAGAAAGAGGGGGGAATATACA
>BOPN01002959.1:0-5000 GCA_017312705.2 Penaeus japonicus | reverse complement strand
TAATAGATAATATTATTACTAGGAATGGACCAATGTTGAATATTTTGTTGATAATGTTATTATCATAATTTATATTCTGTTGATTGTATGATAATTATTATTATTGTTATGGCGATCAATTGTCTGTTATCATTTAAGTTCATCTATATATATTTTTTAAATATGCAGTGACCAAGTGTTATTCACCTGAAGTAAAACATATTTCCGAATCAAAAATCAATTCTCAATCGTTGCTGTTATCATGATTTCATTATTTATGATATTAGTGATGATAACCTTATTGTAATGTTCTGTGTTTTTTACTTTTTTTTTTACATTTTAAATACCTCGAAATCCGACCTTTGTTTGGAGATGTAGCCTCGAGTGTGAAGTTGATTGGATGAGCGGTTCTCGACGGGGGAAAAAAAAGAAAAAGAAAAAGAAAAAAAGTGAAAAAAAGAAAAAGAAAGAAAGAAAGAAAGAAAAAAAAAGAAAAGAAAAGAAAGAAAAAAAATAAAAGAAAATAAATTAAAATAAAACAAAACAAAGAAAGAAAGAAAGAAAGGAAAGGAAAGAAAGGAAAGGAAAGAAAAAAAGAAAAAGAAAAAAAAAGAAAAAAAAAGAAAAAAAAAAAAAAAAAAAAAAAAATATATATATATATATATATATATATATATATATATATATATATATATATATATATATACATATATACACATGTATATATCAATTGTTATCCCCTCCAGCGTGAGAGAAATATTAGCTATAGATGGCTACTTTTGATGATGGTGATAATGATAATCTTGATAATTAAAAGGATGATGGTGATGATGATGATGATAATAATAATGATAATGATGATAATCATAAGGATAATATGATGAGTATATTATGAGTATATTAATGATGATGGTGATGTTGATGATGAAAAGAATAATGAGATCAAATACAAAAAGAAAGAAAGAAAAAAAAAATAGATCAACAATAATAACTATTATTATAATACCGATAATCATACTAATATCAGAGATAATAAAGATCACAAAAAGGAGAATAAAGTATTAGTTATAGTTATAACTGTAGTCATTATCATCTCTGTCATCATTGATACAATTATTATAATTTAAGTGTTGTCATTAGCATCAATAGTAGCAATAGCTTTAAAAAACAACAATCTCTGTCATTATTGATACTATTATTATGATTTAGTTTATGTCATTAGCAGCAACAGTAGCAATAGCTTTCAAAACAAACAAACAAACAAACAAACAACAAAAAAACAGCTGTTTTAAGTTCCTCTTTGTCTGTCTGTTGGTTGCACCGAGACCATGCACAACCTGTAAATTGCAACCATTTGTTTGGTTGAGTGATTTTGATGACCTATGTTGACCCTCGTCTGTTCAACCACCGGGTAATAATTACTATCATTAAGTCCTCCCTCCTCCCTTTTCCCCCCTCCCCCCTCCTATCCTCTCCCCTTCTCTCCTTTTCATTCTCCCTTTTTCTCCTCCCCGCTTTTCTCTCCTTCTCTCTCCACTTCTCTATTCCTCTCTTTCTCTCCCCTCTCCTCCTCTCTCGCTCCTCCCTTCTCTCTTATCTTACCCTCCCTGTGTCCTCCCCTTTCACTCTCCTCTCTCTCTCTCTCTCTCTCTCTCTCTCTCTCTCTCTCTCTCTCTCTCTTCCCATTCCTCCTCGTTTTTTTCTCTTTTCTCTTATCCTCATTCCTCTCTTCCCCTTACCTCTCACCCTCCCTCTCGTTTCTCAATCTACCTCCCCCCTCTCGCTCCCCCCTCTCTCTCTCTATCCCTCTCTCTCTCTCTCTCTCTCTCTCTCTCTCTCTCTCTCTCTCTCTCTCTCTCTCTCTCTCTCTCTCTCTCTCTCTCTCTCTCTCTCTCTCTCTCTCTCTCTCTCTCTCTCTCTCTCTCTCTCTATCCCTCTCTCCATCTCTCCACTTCCTTACATCTCACCCTGGAAATTATTCTGTAAATAAACTCTATAAATCAGGATTATTCCATCCCCTAATTTTTTTTCTCCATCCTTCTCCATGCCTGCTTCCTCCTCCTCTCCCCTCCCCCCCACATACTCTCTTTCTCTCTCTCTCTCTCTCACACACACACGCACACACTAACTCAGACACACACACACACACACACACACACTCTCTCTCTCTCTCTCACACACACGCATACACTAACTCAGACACACACACACATACAAGCACACATTCTCTCTCTCGCACACACACACACACGCACACACTAACTCACACACACACACACTCACTCTCTCTCTCTCTCTCTCTCTCTCTCTCTCTCTCTCTCTCTCTCTCTCTCTCTCTCTCTCTCTCTCTCTCTCTCTCTCTCTCTCTCTCTCTCTCTCTCTCTCTCTCTCTCTCTCTCTCTCTCTAATTCTTCACCATCCGGTTTAACCTAACCTCGGGGACACAGATGGAGGCGTTGACAAGAACAAGGTGTTTTAGTGGTCTTTCTTCTCCTCCTCCCCCCTTCTCCCCCTCCTCTTCTTCACCCTCTCCCCTAACCACCCTTTCTCCTCCCCTCCTTTTCTCCCTCTCTGTCTTATTCTCCATCTCCCCTCCCCCCCTCCTCCCTCTCCTCTTCTTCATCCTCTCCCCTAATCACCCTTTCTCCTCCCCTCCTCCTCTCTCTCTCTCCCCTACTCTCCATCTCCCCTTCCTCCCCTTCTCCTTTACCCCTTCCCCCTTCTCCCTTCCTTCTCTGTGTACAGCATCATGGGCATCTTCAAGAGAGAGAGAGAGAGAGAGAGAGAGAGAGAGAGAGAGAGAGAGAGAGAGAGAGAGAGAGAGAGAGAGAGAGAGAGAGAGAGAGAGAGAGAGAGAGAGAGAGAAAGAGAGATAGATAGATAGATAGATAGATAGATAGAGAGAGAGAGAGAGAGAGAGAGAGAGAGAGAAAGAGAGAAGATAAAGAGTGGAGAAAAGAAGAAGAGAAGAAAGGAGATAAATAAATAGATAGATAGATATACAGAGAGATAAAGAACACACACACACACACACACACACACACACACACACAGTCCCACACACACACATACATTCACTCCCGCTATATATAGGTACACAATGATCAATCACGTGAGATCGGAAAACCCTGCAGTTGACGCTGCAATCTGGGGAAATGACGTTGAATAACAGGGCAGTAAAATAGGTATACTTAAAGCAGTATTTTTACCCTCTGTGAAATAGGGGGAGGGAGGAAAAAAAAAACAAAGCAAAACAACGAAAACAAAAATGTCTTTGTCTGTAGGTTGTTTACACTCGCATGGTAATGGTTAACCTACATTCGTGTTTTCACATTCTTTCGTGATTTTCGGAATTCCCCCAAAAGGGAAGACTATATCGTTGTTAGAGGCGCCTTGTTGATATCAAACGAGGGAATTTTTAGTTATTTTTTGTTTCTCTTTTGAGAAGGATTTTTCTGTTCTCTCGTTTTCTTTTATGGATTTATTTTTCTGTCTGTTTGTCTCTCTCTCTGTCTGTCTCTCTCTCTATCTCTGTCTCTGTCTCTGTCTGTCTCTGTCTCTGTCTCTCTTTCTCTCTCCCTCTCTCTCTTTCTCTCTCTCTCTTTTAAGAAGGATTTATTTTTTCTCTCTCTCTTTTAAGTTTTTTTTTATCTTTCTCTCTTTTAAGTTCTTTTTTCTCTTTCTCTCTCTCTTTTAGGTATGTTTATTTCCTCTCTCTCTCTCTCTCTCTCTCTCTCTCTCTCCCCCTCCCCCCCTCTCCCCCTCTCCCTCTCTCTCTCCTCTCTCTCTCTCTCTCTCTCTCTCTCTCTCTCTCTCTCCCTCCCTCCCCCCCTCCCTCCCTCCCTCCCCCTCTCTCTCTCTCTCTCTCACACACACTAATCAATTCCAACGACCCATCAACAGCGCCCCATAAGTACCGGTGTTACGACAAACCAAACCACCCTTCGCCATCCCATCCGTCTTTCCCGACGCGACGTGTCAAGACGTGTCAATAAAACGTGTCACATCGTGTTGAGAGTGATGGCGCTCGCTCACAGTGTATTATTCTGTTCTTCTTGCAATTCTGCAACCTGTTTACTTCACCTGGGAGACTCGTTCGTGACCTGTTCGACCTGTTGCTTGATATTGCTGTTGCTGTTGTTGTTGCTGTTGTTTCTGTTTGAAAAATAGGAAAGTTATAGGAATGCTTGGTTTAGTTGAAGAAAAAGAGTGATTAAGGTATTGGTGATTATGATGATAGCGATAAGAAAAATCGTGATGGTGATGATGATGATGATGATGATGATGATAGTAATGATAATGATAATGACTGTGGTGACGATGATAAGGTTAATGATGATGATTGTGATGATGATGATAATGATGATAATGACAATGATTATGAGGATGATGATGATAAAGATAATCATAATAATTACAATAATAAAACAATGCTAGCAAAGTTTTGCAAATTGCAGAATATAGGCCTATTCCTCGATACCAAATTCACAAAACCTTTTACTACAGATATAACCGTCTCATTCATGATATAACATTTATTCAGGTATACAGATCTCTTAAAGAATAAACTTGATTAAAAAATAGAAAAAGAACTGAACATGGAAAAACCTATAAAAATGTCAATGTCTTCTCATTTTTTTATGATCAATCGATGCATCTAATTAATTATCTTTAATGTTATCATCAATATAAATTTTATTTGTTATTTTATTGAGTTTTATATTCATTTATTCAGTGAGCAATGAGGAGGATTGAAAAGGAATACAATAAAAAGGGGAAATGATAGATATTTGATAAAAGAAGATGAATGAGAAGAAGAGAAAGAATTAGAAGACGGAGAATAAGAAGAATGAGAAGAAGTAGAAGAGGATGAGAAGATGGGGGAGAATAAGAAGAATGAGAATGAGAAGAGGATTGAGAAGATGAAGAAGAATGAGAAGAATGATTAAAAGAACGAGAGGAAGAAGAAGAAAAGAAAAAAAAAAACAAGAAGAAGAAGAAGAAGAAGAAGAAAGGGGAGG
>BOPN01002958.1:181150-182208 GCA_017312705.2 Penaeus japonicus | reverse complement strand
AGAGAGAGAGAGAGGAGAGAGAGAGAGAGAGAGAGAGAGAGAGAGAGAGAGAGAGAGAGAGAGAGAGGAGAGAGAGAATGAGAAAGAATGAGACCTAGAGAGTGAAAGAACGAGAACGAAAGCGAAAACGAGAGAGAGAGAGAGAGAGAGAACAAGAAAAAAACGAGAACGAGAACGAGGAGAGAGAGAGAACGAGAAAGAATGAGAACGAGAACGAGGAGAGAGTGAACGAGAAAGAATGAGGAGAGAGAGAACGAGAAGGAGAACGAGGAGAGAGAGAACGAGAAAGAACGAGAAGGAAAACGAGGAGAGAGAGAACGAGAACGAACGAGAATGAGAACGAGGAGAGAGAGTTAGAGGCGAGAGAGAGAACGAGAAAGAATGAGAACGAGAGCGAGGAGAGAGAGAACGAGAAAGAACGAGAAGTAGAACGAGGAGAGAGAGTTAGAGGCGAGAGAGAGGAAAGGGTGAGAGAGTGTGTATGTATGTGTGCTTCGCGCCGTGTTATCAGCGTGAAGACAGAGAGCGCGTGGGCCACAACGACACAGTCGGCGGCACCCGGACAATGTGACGATCGTGAGCCACGCCGAGATAGGTTTGGATAGCGTCTACGGGGAATCTGATCCCACTCGTCATCCCTCCTCGCAGCCCTTTATGGCCACCGCCTCCCTGATGCTGCTGGAGTCGACACCCCGGACGCCCTCCACCGTCGATGCTTCTGCTCCCTCGGAGGGGCGCGTCGAAGGTGCAAGGGAGGCTGATGTCTTGTGATCCTGGAGCGTGTCGTGGCATTGGCTGAGGGACGCCCGCGAAGTGATCCCACGAGGCCGAGGGTGACTGACGGATTGATGGGAATTTTCGCTTGTTTAATCGTTGCTCTTTCGCCGTGCTTTCCTGCTTCTTTTCCCCTCTGAGATAGGAAGGAAAATATGCAGCCTGCTTCTGACTTATGCATAATTCCGTTCGGCGGTCAGTGCAACCGAGGGTCACACTTTTTCGTATTGCAACCAGCTTCTACATGTTTTAGGGATTTTAACCACTGGCCACTGTTTTTCGTC